>JAQSVH010157882.1:0-27133 GCA_029448705.1 Adansonia digitata | reverse complement strand
ATCATCCATCTTTTCTTCCATTAGTACCATCAATGGGTCTTCAAAAACATGTACATATTGAATTTGTTTGAATTTGCTGCACATTTTCAAAATACAAGTTAGCTGTGGCATAATATTTTCCTAAGAACAAAATGTTAATCTCATAAAAAGGCTTCAAAAGCATGGAAACCTTCTTAATCCCAGGAAATCTTAAGGACTAGAAATGTCATCATAATTTCTATGTGAACTTTTTAACTTCACAAAAGCTTCTAAAAAATTGAGAAATTTCTCAAGCATCAAGTATGTAGAGTTCCACCTAGTTACAACATCCAACCATAAGCCTCTGAATAACTCAAATTTGATTAAATCACACAATCAGGAAACTTGACCTTTCTCGCTTCAAAGCCTTCAATATATTTCACATTTTCTCTTACTTTCTTCAAAGCTATGCTAATCACTTGTAAACCATTCTAGATAATAAGGCTTAACATATAGGAAGCACAATGAATATGAAAATATTTACGATAAGATAACAACACACCTTTTGATCAAGAGGACCACACAAAACTTGTTGCATTCTATCCATATTATTTGCATTATCCAAGGTAATGCTATTTCTTGTCAATGCCTTATTCTTTTAATAATTGATAACTCTTGTTATATAGAACAAATGCAGTATGTGATGGTGGAACACGTCAAAAATTTTTAAAATTTGACTGCATAACTTCCAAATCATCATCAATGAAATGGGCAATCAAACAAATATAGCCATCGATTGTGCATGATGACTAAATATTGCTTGTCAAATAAATTCTACTTGAAAGTTTTGTCATACACAATTTAAGTTTGTTTTTCATTTTATTTTGTAGTTTCAAACAGTCAATTTTACAAGTATTCTTACAAGTAGGTTTGGAAAAAAACTATTCAAATATAAATGAAAGGCTCTAGGTTTAACATCCTCAACAATTTTAAATGGATATCTATGAGTAATAACACTTTCAACTATCATTTCATAAGCAATAAATTGATCTATTTTTTTACTTCCATTTGCATCCTTAACACGAAAATCTATTTTTCTAACACCTTTTCATATGACGAAACATAGTAAACATACTTGAATAAGGTGCACCAATCATAATAGTCTAGCCAAACTTGCATCAAGCTCTTTCTTTGGTATCCTAATGTTTCCTTTGATATGTCACTTGCCCTTCAGGATCGTCATGGTTAATAGAAGTAGTTCGAACATTGGATTTCTTGCCTCTTTGAAGAACTAGAAGCAAAAGTAGCTATTGAGGAACATTCTAAGGTATTAGAGTCAACATTATAATTAAAGCTAATTTCCATATCGTATTTGCAAAAAAATGCAAAAAATTAAAATTAAGACACATACATTAACAATATCGTGTACATTCATATATGTGTATATATAGATGTATAAGTAAGAACATGATAGAGTGTATATAAAATAATAAAAAGATCTTCCAAAACAAACCCAAACAATTCAAAAAATAAAATCAAGATTTAAAATACAAAAGTCTTCAATAGACAGATTTTTCAGGTCCAACTTGCACAGAAATGATAAGTATCAAGCAAGTAGACTTTCTAACAAAATTAATATACAAACAAAAATCACAGCACACAAATGTTTATGTCAAGAGAAAAAATTCATGCAAAACATAATCCTAAATTTTGTAAACATTCATTTAATATTCAAGTATGGAGACAAAAACCTTGTTTTGATAGTGGTAAAGAATTATGTTAGAAGAAAGTCATTATCCCATACAATTGTTTTTGGCACTATTTCTCATGTTATTTTCTACTTTGAAGCATATTAAAATAACTTTTTGTAAGACAAAACCACTATATCCCCATATCGTTAGCCGTTAGATCATTCAATAATCATGCCACATTATTCCTTAATCCAACCATTTATCTGAAGTAGTACACTTAGAACTCTATACAACTGGGTAATGGTAGGAATAATTGAGAGCTTTTCAATTAGTTAAGTATTATTACTCTATTCCTAATTGTTTATATGATTTCACTATTGTTGTTGTTTTTTTGAAGATGGGAAGCTTAAGGAGAAGACAAAAGCTATTGAAATTTAAAATTATACTTAGATTAAAACAAAGATGCAAAAAAAATTGTAAATTAAAGAACAAAATATCAGGATTAAGACCAATTTACCTTATCAGCAATATCAAGCAACTCGGCAATAGTCCCAACATCAAAGGCTTGATCGCGGGAGAAAATGGAAGAGAGGTTATGTTAAAGGGAAAAAGAACAAAATTTTGGGATTCTAGGTGTTTGTAGCTTTTATAGTTTCTTTTTGATTTAGATGTGTTGGCCCAAGGTTTAAAGTCCAAAATCATATTTATTATACATATTATAATTATATATATACAAATTTAATTAAATTTATTAATAAAACTTAATTAATTTTATTAGCATATGAATATATTATGTCACAATCATATTTATTAATATTTATATACATACATATATATTTAAATATTAGTTTGTATATATTAAGTAGCATGAATTTTTTAAAAGTTGTTTTCCTACATGTTTATACATTTGTATTTAAAATTTGTATTATTATATTAAAAACGTTTTTTATTATGTAACATTTAAATTTATTATTTGAAATATATACTTTTATACTCACGATGACATATTAATATGATTAATAGAGTAAATAAATATAAAAAATTTATATATTTGGTGAAAGTTAAAATGCTTTTTATATCTTATATATATCTTATGCTATCTATTAATTTAAATTTTACATAATATAAACGTTATAATATTAGTAGTTGTATAGAAATTTACTGTATGTATTATGATATTATATAAATATTTACTACACTATACAATATCAATAGTTATATAAGTATTTATAGTAATTATACATATTTACATAACTACTGAATATAATATTTTATATTATAATATATAAGTACATTTAATAACGATATATGCAATCTATATTATTATAATTAGCATATATTATTTCATGTACAATATATTTGCAATTATATTATAAAGATTATACATACAATAAATTATATGATATCATATTTACATGATAAGTATATTTATTTTATACTAAAACTTTTTATATTTTTATATTTATTTTAATTAACAAAAGTACTTAATTTTATTGCAAGGTCATTTTGTCAAAAAGTAAAATACAAATAAATCTTGTCTTTAGAGTGATTTAACTAAGTAAGTTGATTAAGTATTCAATATTGTTTTATAAAACTACTTGTATATTTAAAAGTTAAAGGTATTTAGTTAATTAATTATTATTATATTTTATTTTGGAACAACTATTTTTAAATTATTATTATATTTCATTATAGTTAATATAATTTAATTTTAGTAGCATGTTATTTCAAAATTAAAGATTAGCTTACTTGGTAAAGTTTTTTTCTTCTTATTTCAAGCAAATGTTTGGATCTCCATGGTATAAATTTTAGCATTTTACAAATGTTCAGAAATAATTATAATGTTTATATTAGATGATATTTTTAAAGTTCGAATCCTTATGGTATAATATTTTTAAATATTAATAAAATATTTACTCTTTTCTTAAGTTTTAATTTAAGTATTGTTGTCACTACAAAAAGTAAAATTAATTATCAAAATTGAAATTAAAAAGTATTTATAGCTTACAAAATTCTAAAATGATTTGAATTCGTCTAATCAGACTGAACTTAAATTGATTTGACCCTGAAAAATGGCCTAAACTTGAGATAGCCCGATCTTGAAATCATCCAAGCTTGAAAAAATTCAAACCCAAAAATATCCAAGCCTAAGATGATCCAAGCTCAAAATAAATCCAAACTCGAAATAATCTGAATCTGAAGATAGCTTGATCTGAACTTGCCCGTTTGCCACCTTCACTTTCTTTACATCTATTACATTTTAGATTTTTGCTTAGCTCCTTCAAACTTCCTTATAATTTCTCCCAAATATATCCTAATTTTCATAACTACTTCCAAATTTGAAATAAATTCCAACTTCTCCAACACTACAAAAGAAAAGCTTATTTTTGACAAAAATTATCAAAAAAGTTGCTAATCCGTCATAAAAAGTTATATCTAACAAAAATTTCATCGCAAAAAATCCAATGGTAATAATATTTTTTTCGGTAACATATTTTCTATTGGAAAATATTATTTTGATGGAATATTTTTAATGGATTTTTGCATCGGTAATGGTTATTATCAGCTAAGTCATTTTTAATTAGATATACTTTCGTTCTAATACTTTTTAGTGATGGAATTTTTCATTGCTAAAAAGTTTATTTTCAACTAACTTAGGGTAATTAAATTTGTCAAAAATAATATTAGAGATAGAATTTTCCGTTACTGATAATTCTTTTTAAAATTTTTTAATTGTATTAAATTTAATTATTGTATTAACATTATTTATTTACTCTATTAAATTTATTTGGTATTTAAATGTTTTATGTTGAATAATTAATTTACAATATTAAAATCCATAAATATATGCATTTTATTTATTATAAAAATAAAATTAAATAATACAATACATATGAAATAATTATAAATACTAGTCGTTTTAGGGTAATATCCTAATTAAATTACATCTAAAAAATCATTGTAGATCCAAAAGAGAGAAAGTGGAGGAGCACTACTATCGGAATCAGTCACCTATCCACTTTGGAGCCATTAAATCATTTACTGTTGGTGATGTATCATGAATTGAGTACGTTGAAATTGCTCACGTGTTACCCAAAACTGCTATTGATGCTGCCCTTGAAAAACTTATGCATTTGTAATAAATAATAAGAGAAATACATATTTAGTTAGCAAGTAAGCCAAAAGACACATAATTAGATATCTGATTGCATGCACAAAAATCTTTAATTGACATTACCTAATCATCATCATTATCATAGTCATCATTATCGCTTAAACCATTCTCGTTTTCGTTTTCATCTTCTATTTTAATATTATTTTTTTCTTTTTTCTTCTTCTTCTTCTTCATTTGTAGAAATTTGTTCTTCATATTTTGCTTCCTCATAATTGTCATCATGACTCACTATTACATAATGGCTCACTTCTTTAAAATCAACATTAATAAAGAGTTGAAGGTTGTCAATGTCATCGAAATAAGTGATAATAGTGGAAGCATGCAAATCTGCTTCTTGATAAACCTCTTCATTCATGTTAATTATTTCTCCTGTAGAAGATTGAAAGTAAAAATCTACTCCAAGCTTTCGTCTTGAAGACAAGCCACCAATCCTAATGATCTTTTTTAGTGGAAGGATACAAATTGTAATAAACATGTTGACATTGATAGGCTAACACAAAAAGTTCATTACTAAGAAGTATTGGCTTATACCTAACTTCTACTAGACATTATATGGGTCCACCCGAATTCCTTTATTTGTATTAAACCATTTGTATTTAAAAAGTACAATCTAATTTCCCCTACTAGAATTTCCAACTTTACAATATCTAATAGTATTCCATAAAAGTTATGCTCACAATTATTTTAGCAACTTACTTTTACATAAACACATCTTTTCATGGTTTTTTATTTATTTCCATAATCAAACATATGAAATTTGAAACCATTAACAAAATAACTAGAATAACACCAAGCCATATGTCCTAGACCATGAGACAGGTCACTAATAAGAGAATTAACTTTATTTGGTCATTATTAAACCTCACATATCATGGGTTATAATTAAATTATTATGTAACTATTTGATTATTGCTATTACAATGTGTGTTGTTTAATTTAAACTTTCTATATATTAACTTACATAATCTTTAAACCATTTCTAAATCTTAAAGCTTGAACTTTCTCTAATTCTCCATCAGTAATGTTTGGTGTATCCAATTTCACCATCTCATTAAACATTTTAAGTTTTTCATTTAGATAGGAAGAAAAATAAAAACCTAAGCCAATATTAAATATAACATACATACTATATATAAGATTATACTAAAGAATAAGTTATATTACAACGAAAGAAATCATACTTAACATAAGGTAAAACTGTTTTGCAATTCAATAATACATACAATTTTGCTGCATTATACTCATCATAATTGGATAACAAGAATAAGCCTTTCTTGGGCTAAAAGATTTTTCTAACTATGAAAAATATAGAAAGTCATCCCATTTGAATTAAAATCTCTCTCATCATCATTTCCTGGCACCCAAGTAAATATTGTTCCCAAATTTGGGTCAAAATATGAGGCACAAAATGTTGAAATTTCCTCTCTGATATATGCCTCAAGTATGGATCTTTCCATAAATGTAGGATCTTTCATTTTTTTGAGATGATGTAAGAATCTTACAAAATTAATTATAACAAACAATTTTAGTTTTCAAGAATTAGACAAAAATATGTTGTACATCGACCAATATTCTTAATTACATACCTTTCAAAAAGATACATCCTTCGATAATGGACATGTCCACCTTCTTTTGCCTCATAGAGTAAGTGAATAATTATATGCTCCATTGAATAGAATAATGTGGGAAGAGAGACTTTTTTCCAAATTGCAAATGGTTTTGACAATATTTGTGTACTAGATTTCCATTTGTTCTACATGAATTTTAGCTGAGCATAAATCTTTGAAAAATTACTTAGCTTTATAATTAAATATCATATTACAGTTGGAACCAAATCATGAAATGTAATTAAAATCAATCATTACATAAAATTATGAGAATCAGGACTTTTTGTGCCATTAAATCTTTCATTGGCCATATTTGCATAATGCCCAATATTAGAGGAAAATCAATCTAGAAGTCGTAATTGCCTAACCCATGCATGAACTCTTTTTTGATGCTTCTTGTTTAATATATAACTTGCTTTAGGCTTGTACATCTTTCCATTCTTTTAGCCAATTTTAAATTGGGCCTTTTGCAAAGCAAACGTTGAATCAATTTTAGCCTTTACATTATCATTTATTTTCCCATTCACATCTATTATTGTATTGAAAAACTTTATTAAACATATTTTTCTTGACATGCATGACATTGAGACTATAATGAATGGGATTGGTATACCAATATAGTAGCTCCTAATATATACTTTTTTTGGTCCAATTATGCCATTTCCCAAAGCCATGCAACTTATTTTGCCTGTATTTATCTAGAACTGCAATGTTCGAAATGCTATTAATCCTTTCCAAACTTACATCACCAGATAAATGCTCAATGGAAGGATCATGGTAAACTCTTTGAAGAAATTTACCTCTTTGCCTTCCAAAAAAATGACCTAAAGGCAAGAATTTTTTATGACAGTCAAACTAACATGGTTTCCTTCCATACTACCATTGGAAAGACTTAACATGTTCCATACAATTTGGACAAACCAATCTTCTACGTATACTCCATCTTGATTACATTCAATAAGCAAAAAAGTCATTAATAATCCACAATAATGTAACCCTTAATACAAAATTTTGCTTCATATACCCATAAAAAATTATAACACTTTTATTCCATAACAAATTTAACTTGTCTATCAAAGGTCTAAGGAACACATCAATATTTTGTTTTGGACTATTGGAACTAGAATGACCATATTAAGAAACATATATGGTTGCTTTATACACATTCATGACAGTAAATTATATACATAGTGCATGACAGGCCAACATGAATATGGTTTTGCTGCCTGGTAAATGAACAAAAACTATCTACACATAAACCTAATTTAACATTATGAGATTCAACTACAAAAGATGTAAACTAAGCTCTTGCCATGCCTAGCCATTAATTGGGTGCACTAACATTTCATCATCCCCTTAATAATTAGCATGCCATGTTATATGTTTAGTAGTGGTTGTTGAGATATATGCTTTCCTTTTTGCGAAAGAAGTATGGTAATGACTTAAAATATTTTCTGGATGAAGAAGTATCCTCTCGATTGAGACTCTTCCTTTTTGATGTGATAGTAGTGAGAAAATACATATTCTTGACTCTTGATCATGAGGGGGACCATCAAGTGAATCGCTCATCCAACTAGTCTTGGGTAGTCACCACAAAGAAGCTAACGCTTGGAGTCACCATCGATCATTTGGGCTAGGCATGATCAAATGCCTATTAAAATCAATATTTTGAGTTACAAAATTTAAAACATTAATTCCAAGTCTACATGGTCCAAAGATTTGACAGTTTAGTTTGAGAGTTGGTTATGGGAAGGGAGGTATAAACATTCTTATAATGCATAAAATCGATATCTTTTAGCTACATCTTAACTTGATTTTGGTTTTCTTAATTTTGGTTTGTCCTTATTTTGATATAATCCCTTTTATGCATGAATTTTTATAGTAAATCCAGGTTTTAAAGGAAATTTTAATCCCATATGCATCCTAAAGAGGTAGGAAACGTAAAGATTTTTGACAAAATGATCTCTGGATTTAATTTTGAAAATAGGATATTTTGTGTCAAGCATTAAAGGGATATCAACATGAAGCATTACCTTTATGATTTTTGAAAATGATTTGATAATATGAATGCAAGACGAACACCACAAAGAGAAACATGTTACTAAGATGAAAAAAAGAAATAATATTGTATAAAATAAATCATTCAAAAAAAGGATAAGGGATGGACAATTAGAACGTATCTTGTAATTATCATTGGTTATCTAGAAATAACCAAATTAACAATTTTTTAGATGTGTGTGCATCCATCTGTTGATTAAGGCATGAAAATAAGTTTAAATTTTGAAAAATCTAGAGAGAATCTGAGAGGGAGAAAACTTTAATATTTGATAATTTTTGAAAAGGTGAGATTGGAAACATTAAATTAACATAAATCAACCATTTTTTGATAGAAATGACATTTTTTATGGTTCTTGACAAAGCCGGCAATTTTTATTTGGAAGGTAAGAATTGATAAAAATAGCAATGGATAAAATTTAAAACATGTTGACACATGTTTTAAAATTGTGACGGTTGGCTGGACTCACTTAAAGGCATTTGAATACCTTGAATAGTGATTGCAAAAAAATTACTTAATTTTGATAAATGTCAAAAATAAAGGATAGCTTGCACTAGTCTCTTTTTCAATTTTATTATGGCTAATCCAGAGATGCTAGGGATTAAGTGAGGTATCGTCAAAAGTATAACTCGATAAGGATTAGTATAAAAATATTCCAAAATCTCAAAAAATCACTTTCTAGGTGGAAATAATTTTTAAAATTGGGACTAGTTTGACGTTGGTAAATAAAGGATAGCTTGCACTAGTCTCATTTTCAATTTTATTATGGCTAATCTAGATATGCTAGGGATCAAGTTAGGTATCGTCAAAAGTATAACTAAATGATGATTAGTATAAAAATATTCCAAAAATCTCAAAAAATCACTTTTTAGGTGGAAATAATTTTTAAAATTGGGACTAGTTTGACGTTGGTAGTTGTGCGAGGAAAATGATTCAGCAAACTTTGAAAAATCATTTTGGACTCATTAAGAATTCCAAAAAAAAATTATTTTATAGGCTGAAATGGCCCAAATAGAATGCAAATCTTTGATTCAAGGGGTTTTGGACATCTTTGGTTTGAAAAATTATAACTCCTCATCCAAATCATTCAAAGGCAAACAAGACACCATTAGAAAGACAATTTGATGCCTTTAAATGAAAAATTTTAGAAAAATATTGAAAAATCATTTAGAGTTCAAAAATATATTTTAAGTTAGAGTCACAATGCTACCAGTGCTAAAACAAGGGACTTTTTGATTTTTAGGTTTCCTAAAACTAGACTCGAGCAATAGACATTCGAATATCCTTAATAAAAAGACGATCAATGATGGCTACCTCACAAGCTTATTTGCATAATCCTAAAGTAGTTTAGGACGATGAAATAGCCCATTAGCCATGTCGCTAGCAAGGGATATTAGACAATAAAATCAAGGCACAAGCAATTTAGGACAAGTTAAAAAGACATTTTATTTTTTAACAAACTAAAACATTTAGCCTCTTTTAACATTGAATTCAAAAATGGGAAGCTTGATTCTTCCTCAAGATTGGAAGATAGATTGATAAAAAACCTTAAATCCATGTTAATCTCCGTTATTTGAAGTTAACATAGGCATAACTTGGGGGTTTTAGAAAACAAATTTTTGACATACAGCAAATAAACATTTTGACAAATATGTGGTGAACTAAATATGATGTTCATGGCAATAAACATAGAAAACATGTTTGGACAAACAAATATGAAATTTAAACATGAAAATTATGATAAAAATACAAAGCAATAAAAAAGAAGGTGCATAGAGATAGCTTTATGAATAACATTAATAATCATGCCATAAGAGATGATATGAACATGTTTAAACAAATAGAAGCTTGCTGGAAAATGTCAAGAAAATGTTAAAACAAGATTTTAATGTAGACAAGCATATAGATACAGGGAAACATGTAAAAGGTTAACACAGCATCAAAAGAGTCCTAGGAATAAGGTCATGGTCACATAGATATGGCTCACTAAAATGATGAAAATAATGATAACAAGGAAAATATAATGCAAAAAAGATAAAAGTTATAACAAGAAGCTTTAATCCTTGCTTTTGCCTTTTAACAGAAAACAAGTCAACTTTAAGCTCACTTTTATCCCTTTATTTACTATTGATTAGCTAGAAGGGAATGTAAAAGAATAACTTGATGGTTATGGTATTAATGGAGGAGAGATTAGAAAAGAGAAATAAGGGAAATATGAGGTTTTAAAAGGGTTTTTGGAGGGGTCAGAGGGAGCTACGAGAACATTATTTTGTTTAAGGGTGAAGTGCTTAGAAGTAATGAATATTTTTGGCTGAGCACATAATGTAACTTATATTGGATTTAATTTCAACCATAAAAAACCTAGCAAAAGTGGGATATTTAGGACAATTATGATGTATAACATCATGAGTCATTATACTACAGAGCAAGCTTTCAACATTTTATTGGTTGATATATAGCTTTGGCTATAGGAAGAAACCATGCATTACTAACATAATAAGTAATTTCTAGGTTACCATTCATTAATCCACATTAGAACATGAAATGCTCTTGTAACAAGCTTGATGGATTATTCAAAAATGTTAAAACCTTGTGCTTAAAGCCTAAAAATGAAATCTACATGATATTAAGGAAGTTATACATGAGGTTGGATAATTTTTTAGGCTAAAATCATGACTAAATTCAAGTTTTAATGTAATAGTGCAAAATGGTGGAAATGGCTAGAATTGGGCAAAAATTTTTGTGTGTATCGATATAAAGAGCTAATTTGGCCTAGATGTATCAATACATTGAAGCCTGTATCGATAAACCCACTTATGTATTGCTATATTTTGGCCAAAACTTATGATTTTAGCTATGACTAACTCTGTATCGATATAGATGCTAATGTATCGATATATTAAGTGAATATATCGATACATGGCCTACTGTACTGATACCATTAGTGGATTTTTGGGTTTTGATTAGCTCATGTATCAATACATACATATGGAAATATGAATTTTACACACCTTTGGCTTTTCAAACACTTCACCTTAACTCATCTAGATAACCTCAATGATGCCTTAAACAGTAACCTTTTAATGCCTTGGATGTTAGTCTGAACAAAATAGAGTGTTTATAGCTGCCCTTCTTTGGCTGTTGCTGAGTATCAAACACAAGACAAAAATCCATAGACACCATTTTGTTCAGGGCATGCTTGGTGTCATCTTATGGTCTTGTGATGAAAAGACCAAAACTAATATGATGTTGAGATAAGAACAATATTCTAATAATGATTTTAATTTTTGTAATAAGGTAAAGATTAAATTTTTGCATGAAAGATCTAGACTGTGATTTTAGGCACGACCTATCCCTGAGTTTGACTTAAAAGTGATAAAGGTTTTTGGATGAAAAACCTAGACTATGATCCTAGGCTTGACCTATCCTTAGGTTTAACTTAAAAATGACAAAGGTTTTTAAATGAAAGATGTAGATTATGATCTGAGGCTCGACCTATCCCTAGGTTTGACTTAATAATGACAAAGGTTTTTGGATGAAAGACCTAAACTATGATCCTAGGCTCAACTTATCCTACGTTCAACTTAAAAATAACAATATGCTAACGAATCGGATCATGGCTAACTAGCAACATTAGGCTTTGAAAAGATTTCTTGATAGAAATGCTTATGAACCGGATCATGATTTTTAACAACATTAAACTTTAAAAGGATTTCTTAATAGTGATGCCTATGATAGCAACATCAGACTTTGAGAGGATTTCTTGATAGAGGGTTCTTGACAAAGATGCCAATAAGATAGATTACGACCAACCAGCAATATCAAACTTTGGGAAGATTTCTTAATAGAAGGTTTTGACATAGATTCTTGGCAAAATTTTTAACATGGGCCAATTAATCAAATCTAGCCTATAGCATCATTGGGCTTGAGTTTCTTGACAATAGGCTAATTAACTGGATCTAACCTATCGACATCATTGGGCTTGGCTTTTGACATAGGCCAATTAGCCAGATCTAGCTTATCGGTGTCATTTGGCTTTTAACTTTTGACATGGGTTAATTAGCCAAATTTAGTCTAGGGCATCACTAGGCTTGATTTTCTTGACACAAGCCAACTAGTTGGGTTTAGCCTAACAGCATCATTAGGCTTGACTTTTTTAACATGATATTTTAAGGTGATGGGTTTTTACCTAAGCAACCCTTTAATTTGTTGATTTTTTATGTTAAAAGTTTTTACTAGGTAGTTCTTCAAAGTTTGATAGATTTTTCTTGACACGATGGTGGCAAAATAACGTTTTATAATGACAATATGAATGCATGATGTCATTTGATGATGCAAAAGCAACTTTCTTGATGATATGGCTACAGGATCATGACAAAAAGTCCAATATGGGAATAGCCATTGCAAGTTTTCCTTTTAACTAAGAGCTCTATCATTGTTTTCTTTGATTCCACAGTTTAAAATGCTGGCTTTTGGTCTTGATGGGTTTATAATCATGACTATCTTTAGATAATTTGATGCTTGGTTGATCATTTCTTGACTTGAGTGTCTGATGGCCTCTTTAATAATTCAAGAGTTTTTCTTTCTTGACTTAGGATATTTGATGATCTTTTCTAATAGGGTTTGGCTAGTTTTGCTAATAGTTTGAGGATTAGGTGGTTTTTGGCTTGGTTGTTTATGTATCTTGACTAGATTGGTCAGTGCTTAGGACTTGATAGGATTTTTTAACTAGATTGATGGGCTTTGGTTAGTTTTGATGGTTTTTAATGGTCAATGATTTTGGACGTTAAGAAAGGTTGACACATGATCATGACTGGTATGTGTTGAGTGTGAAGGATTCATGATCTTAATAGTTAAGCTGTGAATAGAGCTCATTGTGCTCTTCTCATCTTTTTAATGGAATATTAAAAAATCTTGATATAAATTTTATTTGATTATCAAGTATTATTAATTAATTGACAATCATAATGCAATGCAGATTTCATGTGAAAGAGTTAAAAAAGAAATAAAATTGTATTTTATCATGAAAAGAAAAATGATATAATTCTATTTACAATAGGTATAATGACAATGAGGTAAAATTTTCGGCAATTGATGCCTCTGATAATCTTGACATGAATGCTTTATCTAATGCACCTTAAGATCTTTTTCGAACGATTAATATGTCTAATGCGAGTCGATCTTCTAAATCCTTTAAGATTACCCCATGCCATTTGGCAGTTGCTTTAAACTTGGGTATTTCTTCCTTAACCCTTCGAACTTGGATTAGGTATAAGTGAGGTTTAACTTCGATTTGGCTAGGGTTTGGTCTAATTTGAATAAGGCTTTTCTCGATTTAGTTTAGGTAAGGCTTAGTTTGATTTGATACAGTTAGGGTTAGGTAAGGTTTTTGGCAAGTGCATACGTAGGATTTGGTTTAGAAATTGTTTGGGTTTAGTTAAGGCTGATTTCTTGAGCAGCCCTTTTAGGTTTTCTACTCAAGTCGAGTTGGTTGCACAGATGTTGAATTTAAGTTTTTTTCTAAGCCCTCCCTTTTTTTTACAAAGGATGCCCTTTAGTGTTTTCATCCTTTAAACGTAGATATTGCTATCCATTTCTATTAAGATCAAGGCTCTTTTAGAGAAAGCTTATTTCACGACATAAGGTTATTCCTAATTATGGGTCCACTTGCCTCAGGCATGCTTATGGATTAAGAGGATTTTTTTTAGTATCGATTCACCTTCATGAAATTTACAAGGGTAAACTTTTTATCATGGGCTCTAATCATTCACTTTTAATACATTTGCCCATGAGAGGTGGTTTTTAACCTTTTTTCTTTGATAAGATTCAGCTGATCATATTTGCTTATGCCCCATTTAACATTTTTGAGTTAAACCTCTATCAAGACTTTTAGAAAAGGGATATCGACTTTGATAGGTAAGATGACCTGCATCCTATAGATTAGGGAGAATAAGTACCACCTGTGGAGGTTTGATTGAAGTTCGATATGCATGGAGTGCAAATGGTAGCTTTTTATGTCAATCTTTGTAAGTCTTAGCCATTTTCTCAACTATTTTCTTGATGATCTTGTTAGTTGCTTCTATTAAACCATTCATTTTTGGATGGTATGGCACTGAGTTATGATGTTGGATTTTGAACTAAGAACACACTGTTTGCATCATTTTGTTATTTAAATTGTGAGCATTGTCTGTGATGATTTGTTTGAGAAGCTTATGTTAACAGATTATGTCCTGCTTCATGAATTTGCATACAACTAACTTGGTGACATTAGTGTATGAGGATGCCTCTACCCATTTGGTGAAATAATTGATTACCACCAGAATGAATCGGTGCTTGTCGAAAGCTTTAGTGGTGATAGGCATGGTTATATCCAGACCCCACATAGAGAAGGGCCACAAGGCTATCATGACATGAAGTAATAGAGATGGGAGTTGATCTTATCAGTTGACATTTGTGACATTTTTGGGCATACTTGATATAATCCCTCTTATAAGTTAACCAGTGGCATTTTAATCTAATGACTTATTTTGCCATTTGGTGTCCATTGGCATGTATGCCCCAGATCCTTTCATGGACTTATTTTAGTATTCTTCTAGCTTCAGAAGCATCGACATTTTTGAATGACACTTGATCCTAACCTTTCTTGTATAAGATTTCCTCATCTAATATAAAACCCATAGCCATTCTTTTGATAGTCCTTTTATCATTTTCTATGGCATGTTTAAGGCATTGTTGATCCCTAATGTAGTGAGGATGTCATGATACAATGTTAAGCTATCTCTTTTTTGTTGACTGTTTTGACAGTATGTCAGAGTCATATAGATGCTCATTTGAATAGAAGTGACATTCGACTTTCAACTAACTTTGAACATGGACAACAAATTGGCTAGGGCATCTGTTATTTGGTTTTTTTTCCCTAGGTAAATGTTGAAAACTAGCATATTTAAATTTTTTTTCTTGAGATCTTATACCAGTTTCTAGTAAAGAACCAAGTTAGCACCATGGATTTGCCATTTTCTTTTCAATTGGTAGATGATGAGGGCTGAATCCCCAAAAACTCATAAAGTCTTGACATTTTTCTTAATAGCCACTTTAAGCTTTATGACATAAGTTAATACTTTGCTATGTTGTTGATGCAGTCAAAATTCCTATTGAATGAGATCAATATTGCTCCTATTCCATGCCCCAACACATTTAACGCTCCATTAAAGTACATTTTCTAAGATTGGTCATAAATAGAGGTTTTTTCTTTTAGTTATGCACATTATATCTTCATTCGAGAAATCAAAGTTTAATGGTTCATAGTCACTCATTGCCTGCCATATCGCACTACCCTTAGTAGTTTTTTGATTGCCATAGATGATGTCGTATTTAGAGACCAAAACTTACCACTTAGGTAATCTTCCTGACTGTGCAGGGGTTTTGCATAGATACTTGATGGGATTTAGTCTTGCGATTATTGATATGGTATGGTATAACATGTATTGCTTGAGTCTCTAAACGGTTAAAAGTAAAGCGTAATATGACTTTTCAATTGCAGAATAATTATTCTCAACTTCTGAACTTCTTGCTTAGGTAACAGATAGCTCATTCTTTCTTTCCTAACTCATTATTTTGCCCGAGCACACAACCCATAGACTTATCAAAGCTTGATAGGCAGAGGATTAGAGGTCATTCGAGAACTAACAGTATTACTAATGGCAGGTTGATAGTAATCTTTGGCTTTGACATAGGCTTCTTGACATTTTATTCTTTTTCCCAAAATTTAATTTACGGAGAAGTCTGAAGATCAAATCACATTTATAGATGAGTTGGGATATGAATTTGGGGAGGTAGTTCAATCTCCCTAACAAACTTGTTACCTCTTTTGTGGTCGGAGGTGGTGACATGTTTTGAATAACCTTGACCTTATTCAAGCTGAATTTGATCTTTTTTTCACTAATAATGACTCGGATGTGACATTGAAGGTAGATTTGTTGGATTTAGTTTTAGTTGGAACTTTTATGGCCATTCAAAGAGCTTTTAAAGATAAAAAAACATGCTTGTTTTCTCGTGTTAATTTAATGATCATATGATCCACGTAAACCTCAATCTCCTTATGCATTAGGTTATGGAATAGTGTCACCATGGCCTTTTGATAGGTTATCCCCGCATTCTTGAGTCCAAAAGGCATGACCTTATAATAGAATATGCCTCACATGGTTATAAAGGTAGTTTTCTGCATGTTTAAACATGCCATTTTGATTTGACTATAACCTGAGAATCTATTCGTGAAAGAGAATAAAGAGTTTTTGGCTATTTTGTTAACCAAAGTGTTGTTGTGGGATAATGAGAAATTCTTTTTCGGATTAGCACGATTCAAGTTCTAATAATTAACACACATCCACACTTTACCATCTTTCTTAAGAACTAAGATAATGTTGTCAACCCATTTTGGATATTTGGCTACTTCGAAGAATCTTGCCTTGAATTGTTTCTTAACTTTGTCTTTGATTTTAAGGAGCATTTTTGATTTCATCCTCTTAGCTTTTGCTAGATTGGTTTGTATTCAAGTTTGAGGGGAAGTTTATGGACTACAACGTAAGTGCCTAGTCCAAACATGTCTTGATATGACTAGGCATATACGTCTTGGTACTCTTGGAGCAAACTAATCTATTTGTTTTTGGTAGAGAGTTTTATGGAAGTTTTGATTTTGATCTCTTTTCGATCTTCTTCTATTCCCAAATATATGGATTTAATTAGTTTTTCATGGGGCAAAATATGTTTCTCTTCATGTTCGAGTAATCTTAATGATATGATGGCTCAAAACTTTTCTCAAAATCTTCATCAGAATTAATTTCATAAGTCACTTTTATCAATTTCACTAGATTAACCCATCAAAATCAATTTCTCGAAGTTTATTGAAAGTATCTATATCATTTTTATCAGAGCACCTAAAAGGCTGAGAGAATGAACAATATACAAAAAATATGGATAAAGAGTTTGAGTAAAAGCAAAGAATAAAAATGGCCACATAATATGAAATGTGTCATGCTAAGTTATTTTTATTGATAACATTTGATAAAAAAATGCCTATTACATAGGATTCCTATAAGCTCTTGGGCAGAAGTGAGTATGTTTTATTTCTTAACGTTAAACAAAAATAAAATTAAGAAGTACAAGGGTTCCTGATACAACCCTATTGCCAAGCAAATTTTGGTGAGTTTGGACAAATCTCATTGTTTGGCTTTAACAGTATCGGTTGGTCCTTTATGGCATTGACATAGAAGTTGTAGAGTTCTTAATTCAGAATGACTAGGAGATCATTTTTATCTCCTTTGAATGATTCAAATTTATACATCCTCTTAGATTAAAGTGGATCGATGGGAATACCATCGATTCTTATCCTAACTTATAACCTAATAAATGAGCTAACTTTTGATCTCTAAATTTTTGGGCTTTTTTTTTATACTGCATGTTAGGTTTGAATCCTAAAACTTTTTTGTTGACCTAGCTAACAACTTTTAAAGCTCTAGCTATACCTTGCAAGCATCTTTAAGACCTTTTCTAGTCCAACAACCTTTACCGATGGTCAACTTCAAGCCCATCCAGGTGTTCTTTGACAATCAATGCTCAACTATCGATATGCCTTCTTCTATGAATATGACGTTCACAAACTCAAATGATAAGAGATGGTTGGGGGCATTCTTATCCAACTTAATATACGTGGCATCAACAGAAGCAATAGCGATCATCTCCTTTTCAACCAAGGCCTCCTTAAGATACAATTGTATGATAGAGCAATGTTCATCACTTGAAAGTCAATCTCATTGGTGAACAGGCTTATCTGGAGCAAAACAATGATGTTTCTAGTGACTCTGTGACAAGTCTTGTTAAGTGCTTACACTAACATGTGGCTGTGCTTAATGTTAGAGGCATTGATGGGGAGCTTGTTTAAGGTGGCCAAGGGTATGACATTTAGGATAGAGCCATTATCTATGAGAACCTTGGCAAAATACGACCTTTGCAATGGATGCCCTATAGTTACCTATACCTCCAGACAGGATCTTATCCTTAGTTAATGACATGTGGTTGTCAACAATGATATTGTACACCAGATGATCCAACTTCTTTACCAAAATTTTTGGGGGCATATACACTTTATTCAACATTTTTAGCAACACATTGTAATGAACTTCTAAATTGAGAAGCAAAGATAGCACAGAAATTTTAGTCGATTACTTGTTTAGATGATCAACAATGCTGTATATAGATACCTTATTTTGTTCAAGCCAACATTCAAACTATCAAAAGTAAACATCAAAGTTACCATTAAGGTCATTCAAAGAAGCATGGCTTGAGTTCCCATCATTCTAGGCAAGATGAATAGTTCAAAGAGTTAAAGGTAAGAAAATTTTGCATTTTTGCATGTATGTCTCGATACAAGGGCCTAAGGTATCGATATAAGGCTCCAAGTCATTCAAATTCTAAGATTTTGCTATTTGTTTCGATTATTGAGGGTGTTTGTATTGATACAGAGTTATATCAAAGCTAAAAATCACAATTTTTTGGCCACCAAGTATCAATATAGGGATGTATGTATTGATACAAGCTTGCTGGTGTCGAGATGTTATGTTTTGTAGTAATACTAGATTCAAACTATCAATACATTCTGGGTTTCTTTGCTAATGTATGGATATAAAGTTTAACGTGTCAATATAAAAGGCCATTTTTGGCCTAATTTGAGACATTTTCTTTCTTTCGACCATGACTTCAAAACTCAAAATTGGTCACAACACTGACCTCAAAAAGCCCATTGAGCTTGGCATATAAATCATGTGGATATAATTTTTAGGCTCTAAACATTAGATTAACAAATTTTGGAAATGCCCATTAAGCTTGGCATAAGGGTATTTCATGAGAAAATTTGATTTTATAAAGGACAAATTTAAGACTACTCATTTAATCAACTAATGCATGATTTTTTTTTTTGCTTGCAAGAATCCAGACTGACCAATCAAATGTTGAAAGGTATCACATTGTTATAATGAGTCATCATATTGTACATGCCAAAAGTCATATATGCCCTTTTTGCTAGGTTGTCTTCATGGCGAAAATTATCCTCTATATAATCCAATTTTTACTCAGCTGAGAGGGGACTTTTTAGCCATCAACTACTAAAAGAATCAAAAAGCTCTCCAAAAATTTCCATTACCGTAGCTCCCTTTCCACCTATCCACAAACCTTTCCAAAATCTATTTTTCCATTATCTCCACCCTAAAACTATCCTCCATAGACATAACTAATAGCTCTTTCATTTTGTTAGCTATATTAGCTTTGAATTAATCTTAGTTTTGATATAACTAAAACTTAATCTTAATTAGCTTGTGTTTAATTATTTTCAAGATTAGTAGTTTTCCATGAAATATTTTGTAAACATTTTGAAAAATGCTAGAAAGTGTTTTAACTCCTTTAAGCACTCAAAAATGTGTTCTTAATACATATTTTTATATAAAGCATTATTGAGATAAGTTTTACATGTTTTAAAGTCATGAAAAACCTTTTAAAATTAATTTTCATGTGAATGTATCAATACATTATGTGTATGTATCGATATAATACTTGGCAGTAGCTAAATAACTTTAAAATGTAGAAATCACTATTTATGTATCGAGACAGATCTTTCTGTATCGATACAGGACTGTTTAACGGTCATATTTTAGATCGTTAAACACAATGTATCGATACCCACTTAATTGTATCGATACAGAGGCACGGGGAACAACGGGAAATGACATTTTGAAGGCTCCAATGACTATATTCCTTCACCAAATGTTCCTAACGGCTAGAATCATGATCAAGGTTATAAATAAGCAACTCCAACACATTCAACAACAAGAAGACCCAAGAGAATTGTGCTTAAAGTCAAATCTTTCATCTTTTCCATCATTTTCACTAAGTAGTTCATCTTTTTATGGGATTAATTCTTCTTATTTTTGTATTCTTCATTTTGTATCTGTAGATACATATTTCCCTTGAGCCAAAACTCTTGTAAACACCTAATCTTTAGAGGTTTTATTTGTTTACACTCAAATACTTGCAAAAAGGGGCAGTTTCTATTTAGCCATTCAAAAGTAGAAAAGGTTTCCACTTAGCCTTCAAAAGTAGTAAAAGAGGGTTCTATCTCAGCCACAAAAGATAGGGGGTAAAGGTTTCTATCTTAGCCTTGAAAGATAAAGAGCGTAAAGATTATACCTTGTCCTTCAAAGGTAGACAATTCAAGTTAGTGAATTATGGAAATCTGAGGCAAGCGAGGCCAAGATAAAGGACTTAGGCAGGCGAACCCCTCTAAATCTTTGAGTTTGCTTCTTTTTCCCTTATCTTTAATTATTTATTTCTATTCTCTAACTTGCACTCCAAAGTTTATTGTTTAGATTTCTCAAATTTATTTATCAAAGTTTTAATTTACTAAAATTTTGAGAAATCAATTCACCCCCTCATGATTTCATTCACCACTAAAAGGTCTAACACATTTCATTCCTTTTTTCTAATTTATAGCAAAGAAAAGGGAAAAAGTGAGCTAGAAGTTGCTAGATTGCTATTTAAGAACATAGCTATGAGTTAAAGCTTCTATTTAAGTATAATCCCCATCTCTTCTTCCTTTCACTTTTCGTTTTTCTTCATCATCATTATTTTAGTGAACCTCTATGTTTCCACGACCCTAAAAAGGCTTCCATGGATTATTATGGCCTTGTTTATGGTAGCTTTAGGATTTTGATGACTTTCCTGGTGTTTCAATTGTGTTTCGATGAACTAGAATATGATATTTCTTGTTGAAATTAAAACAGCCCATGCTCATGCATTTTTACTACGTTTGAGTTCATCTGAACATGCTCGTTCATGTGCGAATGCTTAGCATAGCATATTTTGATCTTGACCACACCTTGGGATGAATTTTTACTATGATTTACTTTTTGAAATGCATGGATATTTTGCTGATTTGAGTGGTTCATGTTTGATATCTTCATTTAGTTGTTCATCACATGTTTGTTGAAATGCCTTCATGATGCTTGTAAGAATATGTTTTCAAAGTGAATCCCAAGTTAAGTCTATACTAACCTCAATCAATTGGAATTAGCATGGATTTAATGTTTTTAATATATTGGTTCTACAATCTTAGGGATATATCAAACATAAATGTTTGGAATCATGGCTTCATTAGGCCAAATAAATTCTATAGTAATCCAAACTAAAAAATGCTTTAAAATATTTAGTTTAGGCTTTGTTTTAAGCCTATCATTACTATTTTTTTGGATAGTGGATAGTTTGGCTGCCTACTCTACTAGAGTTGGATTGGTCCATTACTTTACTGCCATCAACCCCAGTGATTGGACACTCAAATGTCTGACACCTTGAAACATGACAGTAAAAGCGTTAACCCGAAGAAACCCTTATTTTGGTATTAGTAGCACAATGATCCCTATTTGAAAAATTATTTTTGGACTCAGAATGACTTTTTTTTTTGGAATTTTTGAGCATTTTTCCTAGAAAAAGCTTTGAATGACCTTTAAAACAATGCCTCGTATGCCCCCATTTCAGATGTAGAAGTTATGATTTTTGAATTTTTCCATATGAAACCTTTAGAATCATCAATTAATATTTTGTTTAAGCAAGTTTGACCCATCAAATGATTTTTCAAAATTTTTTAGATATTTTCTTGAAAAGTTTATCGAAATTCCCCTTTTAAAAAGGTATTGTTTATGATTTAACGATTCAGAATGAGTTTGGAATGATTTTTCAATTCTAACGCTTACTGTCGATGTTGATTCAGACTCAGTTTCAAATATTCATTCTGCCTAGAAGGTGGTTTTTAGATTTTTTTTGGATTTTTACATTAATCTTTATTAAGTTACCTTTTCAACGATACCTCTTTGCCACTAGAAACCGTCATACCTAACCAAAATAAATCTAGGAAAATGGATAGCATGATGCAGTCCCCTGTTTTTGCTGAATTTGGAAATTCCCTTGGATCTTCCTAAACCATCTTTCTTAGTCATTCGAATGACTTGAAACTTATTCAACAGTTTTTGTGAATCATGAGATAGGTCTCTTTAGGCTTGGATCAAAGCCCAAAAATGTTTTCAAAATTAATTTCCCTTTTTTATTTAAAAAATTAATTTTAATTCTAAAATCTTGTTTCTTAAAAAGTATATAAAAAAATTTTGATTTTTAAAAATCACTTTTCTCTTTGCGAGGGGATATTCTAACCCTCTTTTTTTAAGGGATTCTCTAACCCTTTTTTCTTTAAGAGGTGCTCCAACCCCGTTTTTAAAAAATACATGCCAAATCTATGTTTTCTTTTCCTCAGGCATCCGCAAACATTTTATCACCCTTTTTACGCCTAAAAAAGCCACCAATTCCAAACATGTCTCAAAAGTGTCAATTCATTTTATTTCCATGCATTCATCTTTAATGCAACTTTTATTATATCTCTTTATGTTTTACTAACCCGTTTCTCTTCTTGATGATTATTTGCACTCAAGCTTTAAACAAATCAAAACCTGAGGCAATAATCTACGTCAATATCCGTTCAGTGCTTAACGTAGAACATTTTCTTCTAAATCAATCCGAATTTTATTTTGCCAAATCTTATGTTTCTTTTCACTCTTGTTTGCATGAAGAGATATTAATTAAACTGTTGTCATAAAAACTAAGATTTATTATTTAAAAATTTGCATTCATAAGAAAAGGATTACATATAAATAATTATCCAATTAAAAATCAAGGAAAATCGAGACTTCGATAATTCATGGCTAGATGATACCAATTTTGGGCATCATAAGGTACTAATATTTTCCTATGCATTGAGTCTCGAACTCTTTTAAAATGAACTTTATTTTATGAAGTTTGTAAAAATAGCATTCCAAGTTTGGTAACTCAAAATCATCAATTTTAATAGGTATTCAGTCATACGTAGCCTAAAATGATCGATGTTGATTACAAGTCATGGTCATTTCGTAATGGCCATCCAAGACTGATTGGATAAACGATTTGCTCGATGGTCCTTACTTAATTTTCACTTTATCATGTCCAATTCAAATCCCCATTAAGGGATGTTCCAAAGGTGAGCCCTTTCTCTTTTTCATTTTTAAGTTGTAGTGCACTATGCAAAAAATCAAGGCATGTAGCAACAGCTTGGCTACTTCACTAGAGATTTTATTAGAGAGTCAAGCCTAAAACTAGCTAAGTTTTATCAAATTTTTTATTTCTTTCTATTTTAGTGATTGTTTATTTGTAATCCTCTTTTTTCATCTATTTTATACGTAACATATATTTCCATCACTCTTTGTGTTTTTTTGTTTCTTATGATTGTTAGGGTTCATTCCTGCTCGAAAAATGAATATGACAATTTTGCTATAATGTTAATAAGGAGTTAATAAAAAGGTTTGATTGTTTTTTTTGACATACACTGTATAGTCACAATTGTATTAGACTTTCGATCGTTCTTTTCTTGGGGAAAGAATAACACCTTTATTAGTTAGAAATGAGGTAATTGTCCTCTATGGTATATTTTCTTTACCTGTGGGCTAGCAATATCTTTTAGGGTGTAAAGTACCTATGCTCTAGTGGTATTCTTTTTATCCATATGGGCATAGTAGAATACATCCACCCGAATTGAACTAGTTCCACAAGCCCATGATGGGACAGGATCAGGGTGCCTTAGCTATCTTTATCGGATAGAGGAGCTGTTTGGGAACCTTTTAGAGTCAACCTAACCCTATATAGTTTGTTGTAAGAGCCAAACCATGTCAGGCCATATCAAAGTGCTATTAGATTGACCTGAAAAATAAAACACAAGGGGGAAACACTTTTTACCTATTACTCTTCTTTACCATCTCTTTATTGTAGTGATGATAATGATCGAACATCATCACTAATGCCTTCTTTCTTGCCCTAAATTATGTCATCTATTGTAATAATATTATCAGGGCATGTTGTTACACTGTCTGACTGACGGCTAATGCCTTTTTTCCTTTCATAGGAGATAATATTCAAATATTCTCACTTAGTATCTTTATGAGGCCAATATCACTTCCCAAGGAACCAAACCTATTCATTATGTTGCCTAACCAATGGCTTGAAGCTTGTCATTTAGTAGATAATGATAAGTGAGTACTTAACACCCTTATCAACATCATGCTATTTCGTTGTAAGCAAACACCTAAACATGTCGTCATGTTGTCTGATGGATGGCTTGACATTAGCTTATAACTATATGATGACGAACAAATCGTCACTATCTTGGGACATTTATACTAGATATGCTAGGTATGTTATCTGCATGAGTCTAGGTTTGATGGGCAAAATGTCATACTTATGATTTTTCTATGCTCGCCCTGACATGTTTATTTTATGATTTATTTCTTGTCTTTAATATGTTACTAACTTAGTGTTTCTTATGTTGTTGTCTTTACTGCACTCATCATATTATTTTATATCATCTCGGGATAGTTAGTTCCAGGGGCAGTGTTCATAGAGAAGTATCTTACAATGGCATAAGCATTGGCTAAAGGTTTCAAAGATTTTGAGATAGTTAAGACCTAGTTAGGAAAGAAATAAAGAGAGTTGGGATAATCTTTGGCCCAAAAATATCTCAAAGATCCTAGAACAGGCTAAAATGGTTTTTCGACAATTTAATTTTCAAGAGTTGATAGATATGTAGAATAGTTAGGATAAGACTGATAAGGTAATCTTTATAGAAGATTACGGGATATTTCTCTATTAATTCGAGTGAAAGGACTTTAGATTACTACATGTGCAATACAATTATGGAATCCCATATATAGGTGCTTTATTTTCAATGGTAGGATCTAGTCCCTATCATAGAAGAGTGTGTAGCCATACTTAATATCACAAGGGTCCCAATTCGACAAAATTTACTCTAAGTTGGCAAAACCTATGCCCTTCAAGAAAAAGTTGGCTAGTATGCTTAAAGTTGGAGAGCATTGGGTAGACTCACATCTAGTTAAATCGAGGAATAATGCTTGTATCACATAAGATAGTTTAAAATCTATCATGAGTACTTAGTTAGACAAAAAGAAGATTTGAGTTGCTTTCACATTTGCAATCTATGGTCTGATCATTTTTGTAAGGGTTTAGGCCATAAAAAGGTTGTCATGGTAGATATTTGATCAAAACTAAGTTGTGATGTTAATCTTACTTCTGGCATCTTAGTTGAGACTATTCGATCCTTAAATTTTGAGAGGAAAAGAGGCAAAGCATGCTTCATCAGATGCTCATCAATGTTATACGTGTGGCTCCTTAGTCATTTGTAGGGTAAGAGACCGTTACAGCCATACATGCCAAATTTTAGTCCCCTTACCAAGTTCTTGGAAAAAAAGTAGCCGTAAGATACCATCAAGGATCAATGGGTTGTAAAATTCTAAGATTTAAAGTGACTTATATAGTTCCATCAATCATTTTTCACCCAATTACGTATATATGCAAGTCATTTCATTGGGTGCATTTTAATGGATTGTGGGGAAGTAATGGTTATGCTCTGCTCATGGCTTTGTGACAATTTGATTACTGATAGTTTCTCCTTATCTCTTGCTAGCTTTATACATTAGATTTTAAATATGGAGGAGATGATTGCACAAACCAAATGCAAAAGATCTTTGACGCATGGTAAGAGACCTATTAAATTATATTTAAAAGAGAGAAAATAGTGACTTCGACCTATAAAGATTGGTAAGTTAACTACATTATACTATTGCCTATTAAGGGAATCCTTTATGTTTCGACAAATAACCCTCTATTTGAGATTAAGATCTTAAAGTGTGAGTTTGCACAAGACAGAGCTATTTTCGCTAAAGGAATCCATTAGTTACGAGAAGAGAAGAATCAATGAGAGCATAAGTATCGAGTCCGAGAGGGATAGATACGTAAATGAAGATCTTCAGGACTTGAAGAAAGACTATATGGTACTTCAAAAGGCGAAGAAATATAGAGAAACCATCAAATCCCTAGCCAAATGAAAAGCTGAGCTTGTCTATTTTGCCAATGATTTTTGGAAAGCTTAAATGTTGATTATGCAGAAGAACTCATTAAAACTCATGCAATTGCATTGGTTCATAAAAAAAGAAGCAAAAGCTTGGTAACTCAAGTACAAGTTCTTTAAGAGAAAATGATTAAGAATAAAGCTTTAACTATAAAGGTTCAAAAGTTGTAGCATGCCCTTTAGGCCCAGTAAGATTAGATTGAGAGACTGTCAAGGTCTTTTAAGGAACTGCACCATAGTTGGATCCTGGGTGACCCAAACTCGATCAAAATATAGGGAATGTATCCGAAATCTTATTGAGCAAATCCATGTGGTTTAAACCAATGTAGATGATATGATCGAATTAGCCAGATTTGTAAGGTGAAACTTCACTCATATAGAAGATAGTGGACAAATACAATTGAACTTTCTGGAACTTGTAATCAAACTATGTAATAGACTGTGATATTTTTAGATTTGATTACTTTCAAACTTGATAGGCTATAATTAATGCTTTGTCTGAATGAAAGATACTTATTTTAGAGCTGTGGCTAACATCCAACTGTCTCTTGCATTTGCATACATGATTTAATTTGTTTAACTATGTTTTTTCATAATATTATCACA
>JAQSVH010157847.1:4055-19596 GCA_029448705.1 Adansonia digitata | reverse complement strand
AAAAACCTTAATGAACCTCTCCAAAATGTGTCAATCCAATGTTTAAAGCCAAAAAATGAAATCCACATGATTTGTATGAAATTATGTCTGATATTGGATTATTTTTTAAGCTAAAGCCATGACCCAATTTGAGTTTTGAGGCAAAAGAATAAAGATTGAACATGTCTCGAACAAACCAAAACAACCTTGACTATCGATACTATGTGTTTTCTATCAATACATCTAGGCAAAAAACCCAGAATGTATCAATACATTGAACATGATATCGATACCAAGCATGTTGTATCAATAGCAACACTCTGGCATTGATACTTGTTGGCCAAAAATCATGATTTCAGCTACGACATAAACCTGTATCAATACCATGGCTTATGTATTGATACTTACCTTAGGTATACATACCATACACTTATGTATTGCTACAACTAGCAATATTTTGAGAATTTGAGGACATGGGGTCTTGTATCGACATATAAAGGCTTTGTATCGATGCCTACAAGGAAAAGTATGGATTTTTCATACCTTTGAAATCTAGAACACCTCACCTTAGCCAAAAGTGATGGGGAATTGATTCATGCTCCTCTAAATGTCCTCGATGGTATCTCAGATCATGACCTCTAATGCCTTTGGTGTGTCCTAGACAAAATAAGGCATATATAGCTATCTTGGTTCTTAAAATAGTCTTTATTTATGTTTAAATCCCTTTTATGATGTATTTTTAGAAAATGCTAAATCTGGGTTTTGATAATAAATTTGAACTCCTCTTGTAACCCGAGAAAATAGAGAAACATAGAGTTTTGAAAAAAATAAATTTTGAATTTTAATTTGAAAAAGATATTTCACATCAACCATTAAAGGGATACTAAGATAGAACTTTTTCTCGATTTTTTAAGAAATTCAATTTTTAAAAAATGAATGCAAAGTTGATATGAAGAAAGGAAATTTGTTTGTAAGACATAAATAAACATAATAGATATTATCGAAAAATAAAACACACAAAGCAAAGAAAGGATGGTCGGTCAGAATATGATTCATATTTGTCATTAATTATCTAAAAGTAATTGAATTAGCAACTTTAAGACGTGTTTGGACCCATTGATTGTTTAAGGCATGAAAAACAAAGTTTAGATTAAAAATTCCATTGAAATTCTAAAGAGAGAAATTTTAATTTTTGATGAAATTTGAAAAAATGGGGTTGTAAGACCTACATAGTTGAAAATTTTTGTAATTTTGAAAAAACAAAATATTTTAGGCTTTTTTATAAAATGGTGGATTTTAAATAAAAACTAGTAATTTATATAGAATCATTAAATTGATATATCAAAATGCTTTGGCCTTGATACAAGGTTAGTGGTACCCGTACATGACTTAAAAATTCATTGGTGTTGGAGAACTCATCTCGAGGCATCCAAATGCCTCAATATGGTGATCCAAGAAAATTGCTTGATTTGGCCTAATGTTAAAAATAAAGGGACAACCTCTTGTTGTTCGCTTTCCTAAAATTATTTTGGGCTCATTCGAAAAATTTAGGTGCCAGACAAGATACCGTTAGAAAGCCAACTCGATGAGGATTAATATGAAAATACTATAAGAAACCTAAGGAATCATTTTCTAAGGGAAAATAATTTTTAAACTTTGACTTGGTTTAGCACTAATAACAAGTGCAAGGAATAGGTGTAGCAAACTTTGAAAAATAGGATCAGACTCATTTGGATTTGTTAGATCATAAATGATACTTTTTGAAAAGGAAATATCATCTAGTTTTTAGGAAAAATATTTTAAAAATTTAGAAATATCATTGGTTAGCCAAAATGCCTATAATACAATTTAATCGCTTATCTCGAGGGTTCTAGACAATATACATTTGAAAAATCATAACTTCCCTATCCAAGCTTGTCATAAGGCAAACGAGATATTGTGAGAAACATAACTCAATGCCCTTAGAGGGAAACATACTAGTAAAATCCAATAAAATTGTTTAATGGTTAAAACTAATTTTTGAATTGAGGATCATGTTATCTTTAACATTAAAAAAGGGGAAGTTAGGTCTTTCTAGACACGTAGCCAAGTTTCAGACATATGAATGTCTAATAGTTAAGGTCCATAGAATTAGAATCATAGAACTATTTGATGTCTTAGGGATTAGGAAGTGAACGATCCTATTTCTATACTAATAGAGTTATACACTAAGGTTCCTATCAAGACATTTTAACAAACACTTGGCATATATTTTTTTTATAGTTAGAAAATAGATTTATTTTGCCTTATTAATGAATCCAAACAAATAAGCATAATTTTTTTCTTAAGATTAATAATTTGATATGTTAAAAACTTTAAACCAATGTTTTGAAAGGTAGTATCCTAGTTAAGTCTAGCCTCATATATATATATCAAATTTCAAAAATCATTAAAACAACATAAACTATGTAGCAGAAAACATAAACATAGAAACAGTTAGACTTTCTTACAGATCTTTAGGAAGGGACTTACATGTAGTAAATTGTAATATTTTTTTTCAAAATTAAAGCATCCATTTGATTAGAGATTACCTAACTCTTAGATATTGTAATTTGGAGTTAAAACACTTCCAAAAGACCTCTAGTGAGTGGCGGCAATGTCTTCTTGAAACAATCTCTAAGATCATGAGCACCATGCATCCTACCTTTAACAGTTATCTATACAAATGGCTTTTTAAAGCCATAGCGAGGCCTAGTGGTTCTTCAGTGCTAACTAGCAGGCTTATTCGGTCTTAACCAAATGGTAGAAACATAGCTACTTTTAATCTCACACAACTAAAAACAATTTAATGTAGTCACAAATATGTGAGATAGTACTGCAGGGAGGCTATAAAGAGGCACCGATTTTTGTGTTTAACCTTTTATAGGTGGCAACTACTCTCTCTAGCTAGAAAACTATTTTAACTTTTATTGAATCAAGAATGATTCCAGATCTCCAATTATGGAATTGGCGCAAAGAGTTTAGGGAGAGCTTAAGAGGTGAACCTTGGTCAGATCTTAGGGTTTTTGTGCCTAAGGTTTTTTTTTATAGCCAAACTTATAAGAAAAAAACCTTAATAATATATTTAATACATTTAAGACTAGGTTAGGCTTAACTAATGGCTCAACCATGCTCATTCAAGACAAGCCCAATAGGTGGTGCCATTTTAGTGTATTTCTTGAAATCTAAGAAAAACTATTTTAACCAATCCAACCAAGATGGGGCCCAGATATTACCCAATTAATATCTAGGCCTAATACTACACTAATGTGGCCCATACTCATGCATATAGCCTTATATTAAGTTGTTAACTTTGAATTTGATTTTGATATAACAAATACTTAGAATATTTTTTAGATATGCTTGAGTCAAGAAAAATCATTTTACAAAGGATCTTAAAGGTATGTATTGATACAAAGAACAAATGTATCAATACTATACTTAAAATCCTCATTTGTATCGATACTCATAAGCATGTATCGATACATTGCAGTGAGTATCGATACTCACCCCATATGTATCGATACAAGGGTTGGCAGTAGCCAAGGTTTGGCTAAAACCCTTAAATGTATCGATACAAGTGTGTCTGTATCGATACAGCTTGCTTAGTATCGATACTTAGTTCTCTGTATCGATACAGCTTGTTTGTATCAATACTCAGTTCCCTGTATCGATACAACAAGTTGTAACGGTCACTTTTTTTATTTCTGTATCGATACTATTGGTATTATATCGATACTATAGCACGTGTTTTTATAAAGGCTACAATGGCTTTCCAACCACCACATCAAATGCCTAATGTCTATGAATCAATTTCAATGTATAACTAGAGGTTACCAATAGCTGAAGATGCAGAGATAAAAAATAATTGAAGCATTGAACAACAAAAGCTAAAAAATCTTTAAATTCCTTATTGTTACTTGTATAAAATTTATACTCTTTCAAGTCTATTTGTATCTCATTCACCTTGTACTTAAATTCTAGCAAACATCTACCTATTAGAGGTTCAATCCATTTGTAAAATACTTTATTCATATCACAAAAAGGGTTATGTGAAAGTGAGTGAATATATTTGAGAATTTAGGGCGGAATTCTCAAAGGGATTGAAAGGTTCTATCTAAGCCTTAAAAGATAGTGGTGTACTTAGCCTTAAAGGTAACAATTTGTTTAGTGAATTGTGGGAATCACCTTGGCAAGAAAGTACTAAGAAGAGAGGACGTAGGTGCCGAGTTCAAGGATCGAACCTTTATACATTGATTGTTTGTTTTTCTTACCCTTAACATATTTTTATTTTCAATTTACTTCAAATTTATCAAGTTTTTTTGTAAGAACCAATTCACCCCCTTTTGGTTCAATCTTTCCTTGAGCTAATGTTCCTAGTAGGATTATTTCAAAACTAAACCCATTTAACTTAATAATTTAGTTTTTTGGCTCACCCCTACTTCATGCAAGAAATTAAATTCTTAATTAAATTTCTAGCCCAAATAAAATATTTTTACTTCATGTAAATATAATTAAATTATTTATGATAAAAAATAAATTTTTTAGCCTAAAAACTAAGACATCCCTATTTACCTGTTTGCAATTAGACATTATCTCGATAAGACATTCTTATATTTATTACCATATTAAGACATCCCTAATTATATTTTACAGACCTAATTAATGTCTTAAATAGTTATTAACTGGATAAATTCAATTAACTCCTCTTTATTATACTTTTTATTTAATTAAGTCATACTAAATTAAATCCCAGATTTAATCCAATAAATCCTTCTTATTGCGTGTGGCCTATTAGGTTTCCAACATGTTGGCATGAACATAATTAATTTCATTAATGAACGGGATCTACAAGCCATCATGACCACCCAAATGTTGAAGAGTTAAAGTAACCTCATAGAGACATTTTAGTAACAAGCCTATCGGTACAATATGGATCTTTCACCATCTATTCCAAAATAAGCATGAGCAAGGTATAGTGTCTACTTATGCTTCAATCCTTAGAAAATCTTACAATTTATGGTTAACGATCATGAATCTATGAGGAATAATTCCTCATAATTCACTATGCATTGGTTAACGACTTTAATCTAATTAACTATAGTTAAGATCATTTAGGATAAGTCTTCAATGTCATTGGGAATAGTGACTCATTTCTAGATCATTTATTCGTTACTATATGATGTATGGTATACCTAAAACCACCTTTCCTTTGGTTTCCATCTTTGTGGACTCGTTCATGATGATCTCTAAGTATGATACTTCCCATAGTATTATAAGATTAAGGACTATTTACATGACTGGCAAATAAGCACATATTCCATGGACACTTGAATAACTAATACCAAATGAGGTTCGCATATGGGCTATGTTTATTTAGCATGTTTCCATAAAAAAAATACCCATGCCATCCAAAGTATCTCACATACTTCAACTTATGAATTTGATTACTTATTTCATAAGTAAGAAGGCATAACATGTTCTCATCTTTGAGCATTGCCAATGCCTTATCTTAATGATACGATGACCAGAGACATTTTGAAGAACTTGGCTTTGATGTATAAGGATCTCATAATTATAACACTTTATAATTCTTTGCAAGACCTTTTAAGCTCTGTAGGCTTTATCTAATTAGTGGTTTCATGATAGCTAATCATGCCATTAACATGAAAGGAAACCTTATGTTACTTAACCAATAATTGGTATGCAATTAATTGACTTTATATCTCATGTCCTAATGCAGTTGGTTTAACAGCATACACTAACATGTTTGATTCTAGGCTTAAATTAGGGATTTCATTCAAGGCAATAATCATACAATCAAATCATATCCAAGAGGCATTATATCAAACATGTAATTAAGTAAAAAAAACATGGGAATAAAAACAAACTTTAATAAGAAACACAACAAGGTACCTTCCCGAGTCATCTTAACAAATAAACATGATTAATATGCAAACCAATGTGTAACCATATTAAAGCATGTTAAAATAAGCATGCATCACCATAGATTGAGCATGAAAAATGATGTTGAATACATGAAATAAAGGCAAAATGGCTTTTTCTAATGATCCAAAGAGATTTTAATCACCAAGATAAATTAAAACATCATCAAGACATTAAAAACACTAACATCATCAGGTCATGCTCAAAAATGCATATATTTCCTACAAAAGTCATGGTTTCTTAAAAAAGCTTACTAAAATAATGTGAGAAATGTTTGGAATGGCAATAAAGTGAAAGGAATATGATAGAAATATATCCATGAAGTTTTAAAACTCTTTTGTTTCTTAGCTCTGCAAAGTTTCAAGCTTTTTCTTTTTGCTCTCCTTTCCCAAGCTTTTTCCAATCTTTTCTTCGGATTTTGGTGGTTGGTTAAGGAGAGACTTTTTGGGTAGCCAAAGTGATGTGAATAGTGCTTTGCAGGCTAAATGCATTGGTTTTATAAGATAAGATGTTAAGTAATAGAAACCTAATGAAGTAAGAATGTATTTTGGTATTTAGCTTGGTAAACATGACAAGTCATTGTAGTTAGCATTGAGCTTTCAAATATTCATTACCTGATATGCCATTCTTGGAGAATAAGAAACATTTATATTGGCTGGTACATTGTGAAATCTTAGCCTTATTCCCCATTTAATCCTAGTATTCCATAAGATATCCTATTTTCAAGCTTAATAAACCTTTTTAAAAAATGCATCAACCCAAATCCAAGGCCTAAAAATAATTTTTACAAAGCTTTGCCTGAATTTGGATGATTTTTGGAGCTAAAATCATAACCATAGTCACTTTAACTCAATATTGCAAAAAGCAAAAAATACCATGAATTAGGCAAAAGCACCCCAATGTATTGATATAATAGAGAATTTATCAATATATTGGGCTTTTTTGCTTAATTCATCAATTTATGAAGGAGTGTATCAATAATTCACTTATGTATCAATAACTAAGTAAACATATTGATACATTTGGGTTAAAAAATCATATTTTAGCTACTGCTAAGCCCTGTATTGATAAAATGAGCTAATGTATCGATAAATTGGCTTTTGGTATCAATATAATCCCTCATTCTTCAAATTTGTTAATGTGGCAACCAGTGTATCAATACACTAAGACCAGGTATCGATACGTTCAGCTAAAAATGTGGAATTTGCTTACTTTGGCTCCATAAACACCTTACCTTAGATAAGAATGATGGGATATGGATATGTGGTTGTCCTTCTAGGTCTTAAGATGCCTAATTATGTTGACATTGAGCCTAAACAAAATTTGGTATCTACAGCCAAGATTATAAAAAACTATTTTCAAGGCCTTACTTTAAGCTATCATGTTATTTAAAATCATGTACATATCTATTTTCTTTTTATTATGCTTATTTCCATTATTCAAAACTTGATTATTCTAAGTTTTTACTTAAATGTTTGCTTAAGCTTAAGGTTTTCAAACCTTTGTAATGGCTAAGATAAAGCAATTTTTTACATGTTATCATCATGGTGTGTTTCTTTTTAATGTTCCAAATATTTCATTTTTTTTATTTTAGTGCCATGATTGATATATTTATTACTTGGTGTCTATGTTGCTTACTTTATTTTCCCATTGCTATTACATGTCATATTTTTTATGTGCGTTTTGTTACTTGATATCCACTATCATTATTTTATGTCAATTCTAATACTTATGTTACTTCATTCTTACTACCATGTCTTATCTAATTCATGAATGTTGATATTGCTTTCATAATCATCATTTTCTTAAAGTGGGGTTACTTTTAAGCTTAGATTTATCCAATGTATTTTTTGGTATGAAAAAAAATCACATATTTTAGGCATTTTCTATCTTTGGCCAAAGCTAAGCAAGATTGTTTAATGAATTTGAAGTCAAGCATGCAAGGGTTAGGTTATTTTCCTTGCGTGGTTGAATTTAGGGATTTATTTTAGTAATTTTTCCAAGCCAAATAGGCATTTTTTTAAAGGTATTTTCAATCCTGGTCAAACTGGGGGTTATTTAGTACTTTTAAATTTAAAACTAAGTCGTTAGGATCATGTAAGCACTTTCGAGTCAAAACATGTCCTTTAGAGTCATTTTAGTAATTTCATGTAAAAAATCGAGTCCTTAAGTTATGTAAGTACTTTCATATTAGAACATGTCCTTTAGGGTCATTTTAGTAACTTCATACTGAAATTAGGCCCTTAGGGTTGTGTTTGTACCTTTCCATCACAACCAAACCTTTTGGGCTATTTGGATACTTTTATGTTGTTCCTTAATTTTCAGGGTTTGTTTAGCATTTTCTGTGTAAATTAAGCTTTAGGGGTATTTTAGTACTTTAAGGTCATTTTTAAACATTTATGTTAAGTTAGCATTTTCATACCTAAACCAAACCTTCTAGGGCCATTTTAGCCTTTTTCACACTAAAATTAGGCCTTTAGGGTCATTTTGGCATGCTCATATCAATCAAACCTTTAAGGACATTTTAGTTTATTTTCATTAAAATTGTGTTTTTAAGGTTAGATTAGTGCTTTCATATCAATACTAAACCCTTAGGTTGTTTTTAATATTTACTAGGTTAAAATGAGTCTTTAATTACATCTATAATCCATATGTTTTTAATAAAAAAAAAGAGGTAATATTTTTTAATTAAAAATAGTCCAAGGATTTCTTCAAGCGTATGGAAGGGGTCTCACCAATTATTCTTAACAATAGAATATCCTTTTTAGCATAGTAAATCCAAATTATCTAAAATTTCAAAAAATAAAACTTTTGTGTTCCATCAGGCTTTCTGATAAGGTACAAAAAACATTTTGTCCCTTAAAAATAATAAAATCTAATTTACTCTTTAAAGGAATAATAATCTTAATGATAAACAATTTTGAAACATGGGAATTATGCTTAAATATTGGGAATTAAAATCAACATTAATCAAAATTTTAGGATAACACATAATTAAAAGGTACCAATTCACGAGCATTACGGGTTGCTCATAGTTTCCCATGCATAAGCAACTCTCAAACCTTAGTTTATTCTTAGGTTTGTAAATGGACTTTGGAATTCATTTTTGAGGTATTAAAACTTTCAAGAAAACAAATTCGAATATGAGTAATAACCATGTAGGAAAGAGAAGTTCACGTGCTAGATTACGAACTAAACAATTTTCTTGACATTAATGCACTAAATTCATGTTTGTCACGTTAGGACACTGGTCTTTGAAGATCTTGTTAACCAATCTTTGAGGTAGCTCCAATGTTTTTCATGCCAAGTAGCATCATCTTATATCAATACAAGCACTTTTCTATGATAAATACAACTTTTCTTTATGTTTTCAAGCATTGTAATTAGCATCCATGAAAACTCAGCGACCCATATTCTACATTATTGTTACCAATCTTTCAATGTTAGGCAACAAAAAAAAAAGAGTCTTTAGGACATGCCTTGTTTAAGCCAAAAAAATCCACACACATTCTCCATTTCCCATTTTGCTTTTTCATCATTACTACATTTACCAACTACTTAGGGTAATAAAGCCTTTAGAAGTTTACTAACTTCTTCATTGATTACTCATTACCTACTGTAGACACCTTAGTTTTTTCGAACTAATTTTTAGCAAGCTAGGGGACAATCGTCACCCGCTATGGATCATATTAAAGAAATGCAGGGATGTGGCACCAAAGGACATGGTTCTAGGTGTTCAGGGACAAAAGACAAGGGGAAATTTATAATTTCGCCTAAATGTATCGATACAATGGTCCAATAACCCAAAAATTCAAAATGTTCCCATTGGTATCGATATAATGTGTAAATGTATCGAAACATGAGTTTATGTCTTGATACATGAACTCATGTATCGATACTAGGCCATGCTAGAACCAAAACTTGTATTCTGTAAGGTAGATGTATTGATACACGTTAACATTTATCAATACAATGTTTCATTGTATCGATACAATGTATAGAATCGATACAATGATCACTGTATCGATACAATGTTCATTGTATCGATACATTCTAGGTTTTTTGGACCAAATGTATTGATACATTCTTTAATGTATTGACACATGCAAGCCATTTTCCATGATTGAGGTATTTTTAACTTGTCCACCATTGACCCAAAGCTTGATTTTAACTTGTTTTTGCATCAGAAAATATCAAAATCCATATTAGATTATGAAATTAGACTTGTGAAATAATCAAAATATTTCTTTTAAAGTCTAAATCACCCTACTTTTCCCTTGTTTATTGACAAAGATCACTGTCAGCCACCTTACTTGCTGGTATCTGATTTTAGCAATCAAACCAGCCACCCTAGGTCCGTCACATTGGCAGTAAATTGCTTCCTAAAGTCACTCTATAGCCATCAGCTATCACAACTTTGTCCCATTGAGAAATGATCAAAAACACCTCCAATTTAGCTCTAAAGTGCTGGTATAAATAGGCCATTAATATCTCAACAAAAAAATTTTTTTTCTAGCTTTTTTCGGCTCTCCTAACTCATTCACACATTAAAAAAATTTGACTCCTGTAGCCCTTCACTCAGTATCCAAAAATAGCCTTAAACACTCGCACCTAGCCATTATACACTCTGAAAAATCATTCTCACCCATACCAGAACCAAAACCTTTCTTTTTCTCTTATTTCTTGCTAATTAACAACAAGGAAAAGAAAGGAATTCAGGCCATCTCTGCTGCTCAAACCACTTGACCAAAAATTGAAGCTTTGTTGGTATAACTTCCTACTTAATCACTTTTATTTTCTATTTTTTAGCATTTTTATCATTTAGTGAGCTTTTCATGCTTCCATCACTCTCTTAGGATTTTCACATGTTATTGTGGCTTTTGGTAGTGGTAGTTTAGGATTTGGATGTCTTGATGCCCCTTTTGATGTATAAAGTGTCTTATTTCATCCCTCATTATTTATGGCAGATCTTGTTCATGGATTTTATGCCAAATCCGTGCATCATGTTATGTTCAATCCATGCACAAATCCTTAGCCTAGCATGTTTCAAGCATGTTTATACGTTAACTTGCATTTTGTCATGAATCATTTTCATTTTTTGCATGCTTCACTTCATGAGATGTGTGCATAACACTTTCTTTGTCAAGACTATTGGTAAAGTTACCATCCCCATTCATGTTATGTGCCATCCCCATATATGTTCATTGTCTTCTCCATTTCTAAATGCATGTTTGATGGCTGTTAAAAACTTATTTTCAAAACCTCCCTAAGCCTAGCATGTTAACCTTAACCATTGAGGGTTAACATGAACTTAGTATTTTTTGTAAAGTTAACAAAAAAAATCTTGGGGAAAATTAAGTTTTCCAAATCTAAAATCCTAATTAAACGAGCTCAAAATTTCTGATTTCTCGACAAAAATGGCCCTACACTTGTTCCCAAAATGTTTATGCCTTGTTTTTGAGTCGAAACCTTAAGTGGTAAGATCAAGGGGGTTGTCTCATCATCCCAAACTGCTCCAGGGCTGTGCTAATGAGTTCATGACACTCATTCCACTCTTTTCCTTCAGTCATGGATGTTCGAATGTTAATGACCCGAGTTTGGACCCAAAAACACAAAGAAAAATAAAAGATATCCCCTACTTTGCTTTGTCGCTAATTGCAGCACAACTATTGTGAATTGAAAAATTAGTTTAAAATCCTAAATGATTTTTCATGAATATTCTGATATTTTTCTCTCGAAGTGTGTCAAATTATATTTAAGATAATGTCTTATTCACCCCTGGATCGTTCCGGATGAAAGAGTTATGATTTTTCAAATCTAAACTGCCTAGAACCCTTAGAATCAGCAACATGTATTTTGATCAGACCATTTAGACCCACTAAATGATTTTTCCAAATCCTTCAAACATTTTCCCTAAAAAATTCGTGAAATTCCTTTTTCAGAAAGGTATCGTTTGCAATTTTTCAATACCAAACGAGTCCGAGGTGATTTTTTAGATTTTAACACATCTTGTCCCTCGTATGCTCTGCCAGTAGCATAATTAATCCAAACTCAAAAATTTATTTCCCTAGAAAGTGATTTTGTGGGATATTGGGAATAGTTTTAGATTGACCCTCATCGAGTTACCTTTCTAATGGTGTCTTGTTCACCCTCTAAAACCTTCAAACCAATTTAGAATAAATTCAAAAAATGGGATAGCACGATGTTACCCCCTATTTTTGGTTATGGTCCAAATTGTGTTGTTTTCCCGAGCTTTATCTCAAGACATTCGAATGTTACCATATCACCCTGATCAGCCTCGAGAACATGCTTTGACCTCCTATAGGCTCGCATCAAGGCATTAATTGTTTTTAGATCTTTACCATCCTCATTCACAATGATTTCTTTTATCAAAAAGCGTCAAAATGCTCACTTATTTTCTAAATCACAAAGTTTTGTCTACTTAACTTTTTCAACTCGACTTCTTTAAAGAGTGTCAGAGATGTCACTTTTGGCGATACTCCAACCCTGACTTTCTAAGGGGATACTCCAACCCTACTTTTTTAAAATTGTTAAGATTTAAAAATCTTCCTTTGTCAAAATTATTCGTCATCCTTGGGGATACTCAAACCTTATCTTTCTGAGGAGATACTCCAAGCTTTCTTTCAACTACAATTAAATTTTTCTTCTTCCCAGATTTCCATGAATGTGTTAAGAGTCAAGCCCTTTTTTTTAAAAAAAAAAACCTCGCTCAATCAGGGAACCCAAAACCATCTAAAAAGTTCTCAATTTGGTTATTCCTATATAATCGATGCCAATTGCGAGATAAATTTCAATAGTTCATCCCTTCTTTTTATCATTACATTGAATGGTTCATGTTATGTTACTTCATTCATTGCCTTACTAACATTATTTCTTTGTGATGATTATTTGCATTCATATTTTCAAATCATTTCAAGTAATTTAAAGGTGATGTTCTGCGTGGGTATCTCTCCAGTGCCCAAAATGGAATATTCCATTTTCAAAGTAAAATCCAAACGTCATTTTTATTAAAAATTTCTATATTCCCCATTTATTCGGGGCATATATAAGATTAAATCTTTTCATGAAAACTTGGATTTGTATTTCTATAAAATTCATGCATTAAAATAGGGTTATATCAAAATAGTTACGAGTTAAGATTAAAAGAATCAAAACTGAGATAAGAATTAATTAATAAGGTATCGATTTCGAGTGTTGTGAAGAGGTTCATGCCTCATCATGCGTAACTAACTCTTGAACTCAAATGGTGAATCTTTGTACCATGCAGACCATGAGATCGATGTTTTAAGTTTCGTAACTCAAGACATAGGTTTCAATAGGCATTCAATCATGCCTAGCCTAAAATGATCGGTGGCAACTCTAAGCATTGGCCACTTTGTGATAGTCATCCAAGACCAATAAGATAAGCAATTCGTCTTATGGTCTCCCTTATTGTATCACGAGTCGAGTATCCATACTTTCTCATTCTCATTATGTTGTGAAAGAAAAGTCTCGATCAAGAAGGCATTTTCTAGTCAGAAAAATATTTTAAGTCATATACACCCCAAAGATCATAAGGATCTACCTCAGGTTATGTTGCGATAGCTTGGCAACTCCACCAGGGACTGTATAGAGAGTTAGGCCAATAATTAGCCGTGTCTTACTAGGTTCTCGATTCCTTGGATCTTCAGTTATTATTTAACTATAACCATTTTTTCATTTTGTCAACTAATCATTTTTTTGACATGAGTGTCAAGATTGTCTTATTTTTGAATAATCATCAGTTTAATAAAAATGATAATACGAGAGTAGGCAAAAAGGTTTGATCGTTTCCCTGACACATCATGCACTTGCATGTGCATTAGAGTCCCGCCAAACTCCATTATGAGGTTATAACCCAATCATTAGGAGGAAGTGAGCTATCCACCTTCATGTGTAACCCTCAGCATAGGCATAGTAATAACTTCTCGAATGTAAATTACCTATGTGTCTCGTGGGTAACCTTCTGTATTTGCATAGGGAAATACATCCACTGGATTGAACCTGTTCCACCAAACCCACGATGGGCTTAGGATCAGGGTACCTCGACTGTTCTTATCAAATGGAAAAGCAATTCAGATACCTATTTAGGTGTCAACTTAAACCTTATATAGTAAGCTTTTCGAGCTAAACCATGTCAAACCATACTAAAACATTGCTAGAACACCTAGAGAATAGGGTTACTAGGGGAAACATTCCTAACCTTTACTCTTAATTACCATAACTATACAGGTGATAATGAGTGTACAATTATCACACGTATCTGCATTTTTTTATCATTTATCAAGGCATGCCTTTGTGCTGCTCGAACAACGACTAACCTTTGTCTAAATAAGTGATGGTGAGCAAAAACCATCATTCACAATGTCTTATGCTGTAAACCATTATGCTGTCTGAGTCATGGCTTAATGAATATCTACACTAGTGGTGATAAGTGAATATTACTATTGGTTGATTATTTTATCAACCCGTGAAGGGCAAGTTGTATCTGAACGTGTTGATATGCTGCCTGTTTCTCATCTTATCACCTTGGTTGAGACATGTTATGAATTTTTTTTCTAATGTTCTTAAATTATTTAATTCTTTATATTTGTCTCTTATACATTTCACTAACTCGTGTTGCTTTCATTTTATGTCTTGGCACATGCATCATTTCATCATAACTATCATGATTATTATTATTCTGGGGTATTTGTTCTGGTTTGATGTTCAGCAAGGGGCATCATTTATGGAGCAATAGCTCATCTCCGTTATTGAGTCCTTTAAAAATGTCAAAACATGGTCAGAATGTTGCCAGCATCAAGACAGAGATATCGTAAAGCCTGATTATGTCTCAAAAATGCATGAAGAAGTCAATATCAATTTTCGTCAGAATGATTGTCAGGAGTTGAAGCACATTTGGGACAGTTGGAACAACAACGAGAAAGAAGCCTTCACTAAAAATATGAGGATATCGCTCTCTTACTTCGAGTTCAGTTGGATGATGGCTTGCTGGGAGTAGCAGCACAATTCTAGAATCTAGCCTACAGATGTTTTACCTTTAACCAATAAGATTTAGTACCTACCATTAATGAGTACACAGCTCTACTCAACATAGAAAGGGCAAGTCAGACCAGATTTACTGCAAAGCGCTAACGCATCTTACGTTCAAGAAAAGGTTGAGGCAAGTTCTTGGGGCCACAGAAGCATGGGTTGATAGCCATGTTAAAGTAAAAGAAAGCAGCGAATGCATTTCTTGGGCCAGCTTAAAAGAGACCATGGTAAATTTTTCTGATCAAAAGAAAGCTCAAGATGTCTATACTCTGGCAATCTACATGCTCGTTATATTCCCAAAGACTTTGGGTTATGTAAAGGCGGTAGTCACAGATTTTTTTTTTCACCTATGTTGCAGCATCAACCCTGCTTCCACCATCATCACCGAAACCATCCGCGTTGTTAGCTTTATTAAAAGAACAAGAATAGGAAGGCTTATCAAGTGTGCCCTATTGCTCCAGATATGGCTTCTAGGTCATCTCTGTGTTAAGAAAAGGAAAGCCAAGCAAAGTTTCTTCTTCAAGAT
>JAQSVH010157837.1:17100-27157 GCA_029448705.1 Adansonia digitata | reverse complement strand
ATAAAAGCTGAAATGGTTTTACGTGTTACTTTTGTCAACTATTCTCCGTTATTTTTAATTAGTAGGAGAAAAGAGCGGAACATATTCAAAGCTTATATATATTTAAAAAAAAAAAAGAAATATTGATGGAGCTGGTCAGATTCTTTAAACAACCAATTCCAACGACAAATAGTGTTTATGTTTAATGCCCAATTTAAAGTTTAAATTAGATATGATTCGATTTGGTTTAAATTTATTATTAATTTATTTAGTTATTGCACTAATAAATAAATAAAAATATTAAATAATAATGAAAAAATGTTAGACTTTTAACAAAAAGAAGGTCTTTAGAGCAGGCTATTTGGACGGACTTTCTTTCCATTGACATTAAATATATATTTTTTAAATGCAATAAAAGCCATAAGAATAGAGAAGCTATGGTTTTTCTCAGCTATTTCCAAAGCCGATTCTCTTTAGAAATTTGGTAGAAGTAAAGCGGTAGAATCTTTAGAAAAGCTAACTTTTTTTTTTTTCCTCTTTCTTTATCCCTTCTTCTTTTCCACTTTTTTTCTTTTTCACAGAGCATAAAAACCTAATCCTAACAGAGCAGCTGAAGACTAACATTACCCATGGCGGCACCGATCTGGCTATGGGCCTTTTTTGTAACCCTAACTTTGGTTCCTTCCGTTTTGGGAAACTCAGAAGGCGATGCTCTTGACACTTTGAGAAGAAGCCTAACGGATCCGGATAACGTCCTCCAGAGCTGGGATCCGACCCTTGTCAATCCTTGTACTTGGTTCCACATCACTTGTAATCAAGATAATCGAGTCACCAGAGTGTATGCCAATCTCTCTCTCTCTCTTTCCATCTCTTTTTGTTATTTTGGGTTTGAAGATCTGATGGGTGTTGATTTCGGGTTCAGTTATTCATTTGGTTTTTTTTTTTTTTTCCCTTTTAAATAACATTTTCAATTTTTTCTGTTTTTAAATTTGGAGACGGCTTAGTTTCCTTGTTTGTAAAAGTAATTTTTTAAATTGGGTTTTGCTTTATTTAATTGAAGTTATAGTTTGTCTTTTATATGGGTTTGTTTTGGAGGGAAGAAATGGTGGCTATAATTCACTGTGAAACTGTTTTATTACCTGAGCTTTTGTTTTTTTTGTTTTTTTAATTTGTGGGGATACTTGCTTGTTTTGAATTGGGTTTGGGTTCATTTAATTGTTTTATTTATTTCTTTTTTATTTTCCATAGTTATTGCAATATTTTGGAAGGAAATAAGGAGTGAATTCACTGAGAAACTGTTGGATTATATCATCTTGTATTTTGCTTAATAAGAGTCATTGAACAAGGGAAAATATGGTGGTAAAATTGGTTTTAAAAGTATTTTATTTGGGTTAATGATAGGTTTGGCATAATAATACTCTTTAAAGAAGTTTTTGGTAACGTTTTAGGTTCTAGACAGTGTTCAATGCTAATGTCTTGGGAGGATTCAAGTCTCGGCTAGACGAAAATATCATGCTTAGGCTGTTATAAGCTGAATCACTTTACAATAACTTTGACATAGGTATGTCTGAGTCGCCAGTATTTGCAGAATTGCCTCCTCGAATAATAAATATTTTTCTATTATCTCAATTTTTTTTTGAAGGAACATAAGATAGCCTATTGTCTGATTGTTTTATTTGTGTGTTTTTCCATTTGGAGCACCAGATCGTATTTGAGTTTGTTTTTGTTGAAGTTATCTATTTTACTAGACTCGCTTATAGTCTGATCTGCTTGTCCCTTCGAGAAGAACTGGTTTATAATTTTCGACATAAAAAATGATACAATCGGATGCTTGATGTTATAATTTTTGACGTAAAAAATGATAAAATCAGATGCTTGATGGCTTTGACTATTCAATTTTAGTTGTAGTCAGAGGGGATACCATTGGCCGTCTTATACGGCATTCTTTTGTGTTACCTTCCTCTGGGATTATGATGATTTTTTGCCATTCTAATCTCTTATGTTATTTTCTTCTTTTTTTTCGTTTTACAGAGATTTAGGTAATTCAAATCTATCTGGACATTTGGTACCGGAGCTTGGGAAGCTTAAGCATTTGGAATATCTGTATGTTCTACTTCATTTCCCTCTTAACCTTTTTCTCACTCACCCTTAATATTCACATTCTGGAGTTTCAAACATTTTTTTCATGTGTTTCGTTGTCTGTGTTTAAATGTTTACTTGTTGGGTACTTATCAGGTGCAATTATTGATATTCGAACATTGTTATTCATTTTGGACCCTTTTTTCTATCATGCAGGGAGCTTTACAAAAATAACATTCAAGGAACCATCCCTACTGAACTTGGGAACTTGAAGAACCTTATTAGTTTGGACCTGTATAGCAACAACATCTCGGGCACCATTCCTCCTTCACTTGGGAAATTGAAGTCTCTTGTATTCTTGTGAGTGTTCAAGTCCAATTTTTGTCTCTTCATGCATGATTAGACTATCATTAAGCGTTTATTTCTCTCGGTTGCCGTCCTTTATCAGCTTGATTGGAAAATGAATGGATGATAGATAATTTGGTGGCTTAAGTAAATTATGAGCATCAGATAATGGTTTTGTTATCTACTAGTAGTTCTAGTTTCTTTTGTGCCACCACGATTACCCCATTCCTAGTTATTCCCATGTCGCAGACTGGAATACTAGTCATTTCTCATTTTTTTTATTTTTTTAGGATTAGTTCATGTATTGTTGTAACTTCCAATCACTAGTCTCTGAACCTGGGGCTTAGCCCAAATGGTTCACCCACCTCTCTTAGGCTAGAGTTCGATTCTCAGCACTTGTAAATTTCCCTTCCCCAATGTTCCCTAGGCCTTGGCCTCCTTTGTACTTAAAAAAAAAAAAAAAAAAAATCTAATTACTAATCTCTCTCCCTCTCATATCTGTTTCATTTTGCAGGCGTCTTAATGACAACAGGTTAACTGGACCTATCCCTAGGGAACTTGCTGGTATTTCAAGCCTTAAAGTTGTGTAAGTATTGCAATTTTTCAAATAGTTTATTTTCTAAGATACAAATATCTGGTGTTGTTGTGTGAAGCATTAAACTTTTACCTCTTTTCTTCCAGCGATGTCTCAAACAATGATCTGTGTGGAACTATTCCGACAAGTGGACCATTTGAGCACATTCCTCTGAAAAAGTAAGCTAGCCCTTCTTTTTTTAATTATTATTTTCAATCACGTTGCAAATCAAGATTGTTTACAAGGATGTTGGCGGTGTAATTCTGCAATTATTTACCTCAGAGACGCCTTGCTTGCTAGTCTTCGATAGATACTACTCCATTTCCTTTGGATAAACTATACATTTCTTCTCAAATCATGCACCTTTTCCTAATTTCCCCCCTTTACTTGAAGTCTTTGTAAAACATAATGCATTAAAGCCTTTCTGTTCTTGGGTTTTTGCTTTGATGTGGAACCTTCATGTAAATATGCTTTGATATCCCTGCTTTAATGTGTTACTTTGATGGAAACCATTCTGTTCTTATCGATGGGCTTTCTCATTTGTGCCTGTCTAATTGGCACATGGCATTGACATTCTATAGGGCATGCACCTATACCTTTGTTACTTTTGTTCTCCGTTTTATGTTTATTAATATCCGTTTATTTCTTTTTTCCCCATTTATGCAAAGTCACTGATCTTAATATTGTTCTGGATTATATAGCTTCGAGAAAAACCCTCGACTCGAAGGTCCGGAGTTGTTGGGACTTGCAAGTTATGACACGAACTGCTCGTGAAGAACGAAGTGATGATCCTGCAAAGCTCCGAATTATATATGTACTCACAGTATAAAGGGGTTTGTCAAACGCAATCCCTCGTATAAGTATCTGTAAATCAGAATTTATTAGCATTTCGTAACTCAATCACCATGCCCTTTCTAAGATGTTCAAGGCAAACTAGTATTTGATGTAAGACAAGCAAGTATTTGATGTAATGGTAGTGACAAGTTTACTTCTGGTGTGCATCCTTAAAATTCGCTTACTTGCTATCTGTTTTCATGTCAGTTTAGAATATCTCTGGGTTGAATCCTGGAGTTCTATCGGGATTTAACAGATTTAGGTTCGATTATCAACATCTATAATTTTTTTAGCCTCTAATGACTGTCTCCTTTACACACATATATATATATATATATGTATATATATATATATATATATCTCCATGGGGTCAACCATCAGACATGATAAAGGAGTTAATACATCATTTGGAGAACTTTAAATCATTCGTGCCAAACATGCTAAATATATGTATGCAATATATTCACCACAATTTACTCTATCGTTAGCTGATGTGAAAACAAGAATACGATAAATTTATGTAACATGAATTAGCTGAACAAGAATATATTAAAATTTACGTAACATGAATTATTAACGTGTATGATATATAAAAAGTTAAAAATATAGCAAGTGGAACTACAAAATAATGTTGACTAATAATCTTACTTAATTAACAAATATTTAAGAATATTTATAACGCAGAGTCGGGAACCTGGTTCCTGTTGATCTGCAACTGCAAATTTATGTTCCAACCACCGCAAAAGGAGAAGAAGATTTAAAGGTTGTCAGATGATGGATGGAGAAGCAATTAGCTGGAATTTCTGAAACTTGGGTTGTGTAGAATGGGAAGTTTTTCTATATTTTGAGTCTGCAACTTTTTGTCCCAGTTTCTGGAAAATTTATTACTGAACGGTTTTGAATGATTTAAAATTTAAATTTATCATTAATATTTCAATTGAAACTGATGGCGTCGGCGAAAAGTTTATGAATTATGAAAGAGACTCGACAAAGATTAAGGCAATGGAGATCATAAACTTTAGAGATGTTAAGATTTAAACCTCGAACCTAATTGAATTATTTGAATTCAAGAGTCAACAAGGTGTCCAGGAACAAGGCTTAGAAATAAAAGCCGAGGGATAAGAAGAACTTATTAAGATACATTACTATTAATATAATATTGTTGAGCAATGCCAGCTTTGATTATTACTGCAAAAACAAGATCTACTGTTTGTTCTCCTTGCAATTTATCATTTAATTGATCAAACGTTTATTTGAAAAGAAGAATTGGATGGTCCTTAGCAATTAGGATCAGATCAAGTGTGGGCGAAGATATTTTTGTAGAAATTCAAAAGGGAACCTTCTAAATTCTCATACGAAAAACCAGACCCGATTGATCCCATGCACTTGGTGGAAAGAATATGCACCCACAGGCCTCTAGGGTCAAATTAATAACCAGTAACCACACAGTTGCATGGTTTCATGCATACATACATATATACATATAAGCAGACACGCTAAAGAGTTAGAAAACTCGAAAACAGCTTATATTCAAGAAGTAACACTCAAAGCCTAAATGCAAACCTTGCAGAGCATCTATATATATATATATATATATATATATTGGCCTAACAGTCTAGCTTGCTAGAACTAGGGGGCACAGTAGCGCAGTTTAGTTCCATTCCATCCAATGATTGAACTTTCCTCTCTCTCTCTCTCTCTCTCTCTCTCCTCCCCACCCCCTCTGCCAACCATCCTGGTTTTCCATTTTGAGAAATGGGTTGTAAGTCTCGGGGCTCCAGGGCTCTTGTTTCTGGTGCATGTTGTCTTTGATCCATGTTTCGTTGGGTTCCAAGGCTAGGCATTTCAAATGGAATGTGGAATACATTTACAGATCTCCAGATTGTCTGGAGCAGGCTGTGATGGGTATCAATGGCTAGTTCCCAGGGCCGACCATCCGAGCTACAGCTGGAGATACCATTGTTGTTGAACTCACTAACAAGCTTCTCACTGAGGGAGTTGTCATTCATTGCATGGAATCAGAAGGGTTATTCCTTTCTTTTCTCTCTCTTCCCACACGAACGTTTTGCGCCAGAATCCTTGATTTTATTGATATGTAAAATGTTTTTTTTCATCGGTTTGGAACATCATGGGTGGATGGGACTGCTTCTATTTCACAATGTGCTATCAACCCTGGAGAGACTTTTAAAAACAGGTTCAAAGTCGACATGTCTCTTTCTTCTCTTTTCCTAAGGCTTTAATCTTCACACCATTTTTCCCGGATTAGTGTCGTATAGGAAAGTATGTATTTGACATAATTTTAATTTTTTTTATATATTTGAAAGACAGATATAACATTGTGGGAGTTTGATGGGAACAGGCAGGAACACACTTCTATCATGGGCACTATGGAATGCAAAGATCAGCAAGCTTGTATGGGTGACTTCTATTGGATGTGGCAGACGGAAAGAAAGAGCCATTTGAGGATGACGGTGAGTTCGAGCTATTGTTGATGATTGGTGGCATCAAAGTGTTCATGAGCAAGAGGTTGGCCTTTCATCCAATCCTTTCCGTTGGATCGGTGAACCCCAGGTGCCATAATAATTAATTATTATATTACTACTGCCAAACTTTATTAACTACTCGTAGCAGCACTAGACCAAACTATCTAACTGTTGGGTAAAAATTCTTTTCCAAAACTTTAACTTGCTTTGCCAAAATTATTTACTATCATGTAATTTGTCTAGACTCCATCCATGCACTGATCCCAGTAGCCTATTTGTCCTTTTTTTTTTTTTTTTTTGACTTCTAGTAAAATCAGTTTATGAAGCTGTTTTTAAGAAATATTATTCAATAGATTTGAGTTTTAAATTTTTTTCAATTGTAATCTCTTTCCTTATTTTTATTTTATTATTTTTTTAGTTAAAAAAATATAATTAATTTTTTTATTTTTTATTTTTTGGTTGGGGGGGGGGAGTTTTGGGTTCAGAGTCTGCTGATTAATGGAAGTGGGGAATTCAATTGTTCATTGGCTGCAAAATTTAGCAACTCATCCATCAGGCAATTTAAGTTCAGAGGAAGTGAGCAGTGCGTACCTAAAATCCTGAATGTGCATCCAAATAAAACCTGCAGGCTCAGGATCGCCAGCATCACTGGTCTAGCTTCACTCAACTTGGCCATTGGTGTAAAATTACCTATTCCTATTGCAACTTTTATTTTTCATCTCTTTCTTTGTACCTATTACTATTCTAACTAAGAATATGCTAAAGTTTTAACTGATATTACACATAAATATGTATTTGATGAGATGCTTTTTGACTTATTCAGCAAAAGGAATCTCAACAATATGCTCAACAAAGAATCTGCAGATGGGCATTTTCTTTTATATGATAATATATATATATATATATAAATATATGCCATATGGTTAATTAATGTCATCTCCTATCTAGGAAGTTGCCAATATGACAAGACAAGAGCATAAGTACCCATATTTTTAGCAATTTACAAAGATTGGACCTAGAATATAATAATTATTAATTATCTTCTTCTACTATAAAGCTAATATTCGAGATGAAAAAAATAAGATTGCTATGTTTTTGGATAAGTTTGAGAATAGTATATGGATATATATTCATAGAATACATATATATATATATATGTGTGTGTGTGTGTGACAAAAAGATTGCTCAATTTCTGGCATTTTCACGAACGGAAAATCATCACTTGGCTTTTTGAATGTAGAAACTTGAGTAAGATCAAAACAAGTATCAGCACTAAATTTCTTATGCTTTTTATGTGTCTTTTTCCATATTTCTGGCAGTTTAAAACTTAAATCCATTAATGGACACGCCACGCCCACATTGTATCTTTACGCCTTAAACTTTGTTAATCAAGTGTTGTAGACAGTGTATATATATATATATATATATTTATTTATATAAACAGTGTATATATATATATATTTATATATACTCGAGATTGTCGAAGATTGAATCTAATCGCTGAAATTAAGAAGTCCATAGCTTTGTGGAGTTTAATTTGTTCATCTATATTTGCATTTCATTGTTTAAGGCACATGTTAATTTGGAGTTCATCTATAAACAATAAAAATGATGTTTAAGATTTGGGTTTTGAATCATTATTTAGCTAAGAAAATGTTAGAGCTAAGAAGTTGATAAAAACCGTGGGTTTTAACGAAAATTTCGTTGCATGCAGGTTCACAAAATGGTGGTGGTGGAAGCTGATGGAAATTATGTGCAACCATTTGAAGTTGATGACATAGATATTCATTCAGGGGAAAGCTACTCAGTTCTGCTAAGAACCGCTCAAATCCCTTCCAAGAACTATTGGATTTCAGTTGGTGTAAGAAGAAGAGAACCCAAAATCCCTAAAGGCCTAACTATTTTGGGCTACTTTCCCGATTCTGCATCAGAACTTCCTGCCTCTCAACCTCCTGTAACACCCAAGTGGAACGATTATAATGCTTTTACTGGAAGGATATTTGCCCTGATGGGTTCTCCTCGGCCACGAAAGACTCATCATCGTCGGATCTTCCTTGTCAACACTCAAAACATGATCAAAGGGTTCACCAAGTGGTCCATCAACAATGTTTCCTTGATGTTGCCTCCAACTCCTTATTGGGTTCCATTAAACATGGCCTCAACAACGCTTTCGATCAGAAACGGCCCCCTGACAACTACAATATCGACAACTATGATATCATGAAGCCTCCACTGAACCCAAATTCAACCCATGGAAATGGGATTTACACCATGAATTTTAACACCACTGTTGATGTGATATTTCAAAACGCCAATGCATTTGGAAAGGATGTTAATGAAATACATCCATGGCATTTGCATGGTCATGATTTTTGGGTGTTAGGCTACGGAGGAGGGAAGTTCAAAGAAGAAAAGATGAGAAAAGATTCAACTTGAAGAACCCACCATAATGGAGCACCGCCGTAATATTCCCTTATGGATGGACTGCATTGAGGTTTATTGCCGATAATTAGAGGAGCCAATTGCATGGGTTCGGATGGGTTTGAATTTTTTTTGACTTCGAGCTTATTTGAGTTTAATTTTTTTTTGGATTCGGGTTTGGATTAGAATATATTTTTATATTATTTTTTATTTTATATTAAATATAATCATTTTTACGTAATTTTAAGTTTTAAATTCAAGTTTAAATTTGATTCAATCAAGCTTAAAAAATTTTTAGTTCAGTTCTATGGGCCAGCCGCAACTTGAAAAAAAATTGATTCTAAGCTCAAGCTTGAATTTGATCCAATCTACTCATTTAGGCACAAATCACTTTATAATATTAAAAAATTATTATTATATTAATACTTATATATTTATAATTAAACTTAAATAAAAAATATTATTTCAAGTCAAACCTGCTTGAAACTTAAAATTTAAGACTCGGACCCAAGCTGAGTGAGCTACCTAGCTGGTGAACAGGTCTAGTTACTTGTCTAAGTCTAACATATAATTTTTTTATTTTTAATATAGTATTATCTATCATGGCTTTCATATTTTTTAATTTACTTTATTACTTTGTTACACTATTATGAGACTTTAATTATCATTATTTGAAATAACAATAATAAAATAAGAATAATTTTCAAAGAAGCACTTAAAATATTTTATTACTAACATACATAAACTTTCTATAATTAATGAGTTTAACTAATTAAATTAAATAAAATCTGATAAATGGAAGATATATCTTATGGATAATATTTTCAAAACTTATGATATGATTTACCTTTTAATAAATTATTATTTTATAATATATAGCCTTACTTAAGGGTTGGGCTACCCGCCAAGCCTCGCCCAATTCGACCTAAGCTCAGATTCTCATATTTTTGTTTCGAGTCGATCCAGTCCGGCTTAGAATAATGATTTTAAATTAAAATAATATATTTTATTTAAATTTAATTATAAAATATATAAATATTAATAAAAAATATTTCTTGACGTAATGAATAGTAATTCTGACATAAACTGGCAAGTTTAAGCATGTTAAATAAGTACTTGAGCTTGGGATTTTAAAAAAATTAACGGCCCAGTCTAACCCATGAGTAAATTTAATCATATATAAAATATAAGATAAGTTTTTAATATTTAATTAAATTATTAAAAGAATATTAAAATAAAATTGATAATTAAAGTTTTCAATTTATAAAAATTTATTTAATTTTAATTTAATTATAATTATTTTTAGTATTAAATTTTAGCTCGAGTTTAGGTTTGGGTTGAG
>JAQSVH010157837.1:0-17000 GCA_029448705.1 Adansonia digitata | reverse complement strand
TTTTTTTTTAATTAGGCTACTTGCTGCTGGGGCTTAACTCATATGGCAAAATACGATATCATAATTTAAAAATAAAAATACATATAATAAATATTAAAATCAAAATTAAAATTTATTAAATATTAATTTTTAAATATAATTATATAAATTAATTGAATTAAAACTAATTTGATTTAATTTCTTTGAAGTTAACAAGATATTTGTTTTGTTGGTTTGGGTTGAGAAAAAGGTTAATTGTCATAATTTTCCATGGGCCGGCGAAGGTATTAGTTTGGGTTGGAAAAATGTTGTTGGATGGGCTTCATTTGGGCATTTGACTGAATCATCTAAGAAAAATATTTCCTCCAATCCTAACCCATTTTCACCCTTTTCAGTCCTTCACCAAAAATTAAATTGAATTATTCCCTCACCAAAAAATTTGTAGTAAAATTATATAGAAAATGAGCATCCTCATAATTGAAGAAATGCTTTTAATTAATAATAATTCAAGTTGTAGTTGTACCAATTAATCATACCAATGTATTGTTTTACAGATTTTATAGCAAGTGTCTTAAAAACATTTTTTTTAAATTATCATTATATATAGTACTATTATCACTTAATATATTAAAAATTATAAACTAAATTTAATATAATATGATATAATTATAAATAATATATTAATAAATCTTAATAAAAAAAATGCTAAAAGAGAACCAAGTCAAATCTCTTAATTTATGAACATGGTTAAAAGAAGAATAAAAATAATAATAAACTACTTGAATTAAAGGAGGATAACAGAGTATGTAAGTGATGTCAATTTTCTTCCAACTCCCAAGGTCTAAAATTTTTGGATTGGACATTGGTCAGGTGCTGCCTAACAAAACGCGGTTCCTAGTGTGTAAGTATATATATATTTTTCTTTTGTCTTAATTAATTAATTTATTATTATTTTAAAAAAAAAGTCTCTCTGATTCTCTCAAGAATCGGATTGGATTGATGACCTTCATTTACTTTCCACTCTTTTCACTTCGTTTTCTTTTTCTTTTAAATAATAATTTATGTTTACTTTGCTATTTAAGAATCAGGTTGGATCTAATGACCCTAAACTTTGATTTTATTATTATTCTTATTTTTTTTTACAAATTCTCAATAGTTTCTCCCACTTTCTCTCTCTTTCTTTCCGTCTATCTATCCTTTCACAATCACGAACAGGGAGGCAAGTTGCCACCTCCTTTCTTCAATAATTCTCTCTTTAGGCATTAGGGGTAGTAGAAAAGTTCCAATCTATAAAACTAAAAGGATAGTATTCTCTCTCTCTCTTTCTTTTTTCGTTGGCACGTTCCCCTCTGGAAGTCTTCTGTTGTTGCAGAATTCACTTCTTTGAGCTTTGTGGATTAGACTAAAGTCTGGAAATTTCCTGGTAAGTCTTTTTCTGGACTTGGTTTTGAGTCGATCTATATGCATCCGACTTGATTTTTAGTACTTTCTTTGGGTTTCTCTACTGCTTTTCGGATATGGCTTTTGGTTATTGATTCATAAATTTTGAGGTTTTGATTGTCTGTTTTGTTTCTTCTTTTAATTTTCCGTCTTGTACTTTTGCCTATGATTGATAAAGTTGAGGCTTTGAGTCCAGATTGTCTTCTTTTCAGTTTTTCCTTTTTTGCTATTTTTCTTTTGATTATTGTTTTACAAAGTTGAGGATGTTTCTGGCCAAAATAAATTGAGATTTTGATTGACTTGTTTGAGGTTTTTTTTTGCTATTTTTTCTTAAAAAAATTGTTATTGAATATTGATTGAAAAAGTTGAAGTTTTGATTGTCTATTTGGGTTGCTTTTCTTATTTGGATTTTGATCGTCTATTCGGGGTTTTCAACTTCTTTTCTATCACTGGTTTTGATTATTGATTGATAATGTTGAGGTCTTGACTATATCTGATCCAAAACAATTTGAGCCCAGTCCTATTTTTTCAGTTACTAACTCATTTTAAGGGTCGTTTTCCTTTTTTTTTTTTTTTTTCAATAATTTGTCTGAAGATCTGACTTGTATCTGATGGTGCCTTGTTATCCCTATTGTTCCTTAGTTTAAGATTTATGAATCAGAATTGATTTTTGTTCGCTTTTTATTTCTATTATGTCATGATAACTAAAAAGTCCATATATGCAGATGATCAGCTGATATTACATACAGGCTGGTTTGATCTGTTCAATTTTCTTAGATTCTTTTTGTTTTATGCGAAACATGTAGTTTCGGGTCACTTAATCTATGTGTACCTAGCTTGTTAGAAATTGATCATCTTTGTTTAGGCTTTTCTGGCTTTGGCTGAATTGAATTGTCTGGTGATCCAATCATTTTGTACCAGTTGTAGATTTTAAATTGTTGGAGCCAGGCCTTTGATGCTTCTAGGTGTTTCTTTAATTTTTATTTTGTGTGTGTGTTAAAATTCATATTTTGACTGTCGATATTAGTTCATTGGCTTGATACTGCAATTTAATCTGGAAACTTAATACCCCTTGCAGGGTTCTTGTTAACTAGTTTATTATTATTAATACAGGTTAACCAGGGCCTCTTTTTGGGTGATTTGAAGTTAACATCGGTGTTAACAGATACAAGGAGAAAGTTAGTTTTGAGAAAGTTGAAGCTTATTGGTTGATTCAGAGATTCCCTCAAGCTTCAGTCTTGTTTGGAGTCCTATCTTGAATAATGATGATGTTTGATGAGATGGGAATTTGTGGGGATATGGATTTCTTCAGTGCTCCTTTTGGGGAAAAAGATGTGGCAGTGGCTGCTTCTCAAACTGAACGAGAGGCCACCGTGGAGGATGATTATAGTGATGAAGAGATTGATGCGGATGAACTTGAGAGGAGGATGTGGAGGGACAAAATGCGTCTCAAACGGCTTAAAGAACAGAATAAGTGCAAGGAGGGGATTGATATTGCAAAACAGCGCCAGTCCCAAGAACAGGCAAGGAAAAAGAAAATGTCGAGGGCACAAGATGGAATATTGAAGTACATGCTGAAGATGATGGAAGTGTGCAAGGCTCAAGGTTTCGTTTATGGGATTATTCCCGATAAGGGAAAGCCGGTAACTGGGGCTTCTGACAATCTTCGTGAATGGTGGAAGGATAAAGTCAGGTTTGATCGTAATGGTCCCGCTGCTATTGCGAAGTACCAGGCTGATCATTCGATTCCTGGCAAGAATGATGGTTGTAACTCAATCGGTCCAACACCGCACACCTTGCAAGAACTTCAAGATACAACACTTGGTTCTCTTTTGTCCGCTCTGATGCAACACTGTGATCCTCCTCAGAGGCGATTTCCTTTAGAGAAAGGTGTTCACCCACCATGGTGGCCTACTGGAAACGAGGAATGGTGGCCACAGTTGGGGTTGCCCAAAGATCAAGGCCCTCCTCCTTATAAGAAACCACACGACTTGAAGAAGGCTTGGAAAGTCGGGGTTCTCACTGCAGTAATCAAGCATATGTCTCCTGATATTGCCAAGATTCGCAAGCTTGTAAGGCAGTCTAAGTGCTTGCAAGACAAGATGACAGCAAAGGAAAGTTCGACTTGGCTTGCTATCATTAACCAGGAGGAGGCCTTGGCCCGAGAGCTTTACCCTGAGTCCTGCCCACCTGTGTCCTCAGGTGGAGTAAGTGGGTCTTTGGTTATAAGTGACTGCAGTGAGTATGATGTTGAAGGGGCTGAAGATGAGCCAAACTTCGATGTGCAAGAGCTCAAACCTGGGAATCTTAATTCATCTAATTTGGGCATGGATCCAATGAGGGCTCTCCAACAACCACCTTATCCTATTAAGGGAGCAGTTGTCAATAATTTGGATATCATGCGAAAGAGGAAATCATGCGGTGATTTAAACATTATGGGACACAAGATCTACACTTGTGAGTTCATCCAATGTCCCTATAGTGAACGTCGCTTGGGTTTTCATGACAGGAGTGCCAGGGACAATCATCAATTAAATTGTTCATATAGAAAATCCTCTGCGCTGTTTGGGGGTTCAAATTTTAATGTTAATGAAGTGAAACCAGTGATTTTCTCTCAAGCTTTTGCACAATCCAAGCCAGCTGCACCGGCGGTTACTTCTGTCTCAACATCATTTGGTCTATCAGGACTTGGAGTTCCAGAAGATGGGCAGAAAATGATCAGCGAGCTCATGTCAATTTATGATAACAATGTTCTAGGCAACAAGAACATGAATCCCGGTAACAATCAAGTTACAGAAGGACATAATCTTCTTAAGCCAAAAATCCAACAGCAACAGGATGAATTCTTGTGTGTTCAAGGAGTTATGATGGAAGGAAACTTCTTCGAGGAGGCCAGCATGCCCAATAATCATCAGATATTTTCACAATGGGAATGTCAATTTGACCGGTTCAAGGGCTTGAGTTCCCCGTTTGAGACCAACCATAATAGCAACACCTCCCCGCTGATGTTTGGGTCTCCATTTGATTTGGCTTCTTTTGATTACAAGGAAGATCTACAAGCAGTTGGGATTGATACCATACCAAAGCAGGATGTTTCAACCTGGTACTAGTAACAAGGTGAAGAACAAAGTGGTGTTCTATCCACTTAGCGCCATCATGCTGTTCGTTCTTGCAGGGAGGTATCTACTTTACTCCCGTTGGTATGCCTAAGTCCTGTCAACACATGCACCAGCTAAAACACTTTTTTTTTTTTTTCACTTGTTTATTGTATTTTCTTTTTCCCTCTTGTCTTTAGCTATTAGAAGTTTAGCAAGTTTAGCAGATCTGTATCTGGGCTTCAATAACAACATGGGAAGTCCAACGATCCTGCTACTGATTTACATAGAATATGACTCTCATAAATAAGTTAGGTGTATTGTCGCTATGTTTTTTTAACCTTTTGTTTGTAACATTTAATCAGTTTCAACCGGTATCGTGTTGGGGTTAGGAATCTGATTGCGAGTGTTTTGTCCTGTAACTGGTACATAATGGACAGGTGTTTTGTATTTCAAACTCTTGGTTGTCTATTAATGCAATCTTGTTGTTCATCCCATGTGAGCTTTGGACCCACGGCAGTTAATGGAAAAGATGATGCCAAAGTTGACTAAGATCTAAGATCTCTCTTTCGTGGAAGACGGAAAATGGAACTCTGCATCTTGTATGCTGTGACGTTGCTTTCATTGTTGTTTTTATTTTATTTTAGAACATTTCTTGCAGATTAGGTTTTTCTGTGCAAAATTCATCTCCCATTTGATGATATTTTGGCCTTTTCTTTATCTTTCCTTACAAATAATCATAAATTTATTCTTTTATTTTAATATTACTTAAATATATTTTTATGTATAAAGCTTTAAGCTTAAACGTAAAGTCTACGCCTTTGACTTTTCTTTCAAACAAAAAACTCGGTCTCATGAAGTTAGCTACTTTGGACTGCGTTTTAATTATCATTTTTGTTTCCTTGGCTTTTTTTAGCTTAACCAAATTGTCCCAGTAATAGAAATTAAATGTTCTACTATGGGTATCGATCAAACAAGGTAAATCACTAAATTACATCAATAATAGATTAAAATTCAAGGATTTTTTTTTTGAAGGTTGCAGTTGAATAAAACTCTTGTTAAATAATGGTAGCTTTAAGCTTCGTTGTGCCTTTTGCTTGATTTGGGTCATTAATAATTATTTCCAGAATTTTCTTCTGAGAATTTATCATGTTTTTCTATAACAGATTGATACTTTTGTCATGGCATGGCCCAAGTAATAATTGTAAAAGACAAGAGAGAGAAGAAAACAGAGAAACAAAAAATAAAAATAAAAAAAAGAGAAGAAACTCGTGTATTTGTGATTTTTCCTCGAAAAGAAATATGGAAAGTACAAAAAATATAAATACATATATATATTATCATAAAAATATAATTATAATATATAAAATATATCAATATAACAGAAATTTGTAAATTGATAAAGACAATAATTCATGGTATTGAGGGATATCCTCGTCGGAGGAATACATTTGCTTTAGAAGCATAATTTGAAAAATATTTTAAGTTTATATTATTTAGATTCAAAGATAAAATAAAATAAATATATATTTAATTAAAAAATTTTTATATATTTAAATGATCATACTTATATTTATATTTAAATATATATTAAATGTAATTATTAAATATAAATACTTTAAATAAAATAAAAAAATTTTACGCTTTATTATTAGAGTATACGGGTATTTACGATCATATCCTTAATAAAAGACAGCAAATTCAGTCACCACCTTTGAATTGGTAACTTTTCAACGCAAATCAAAAGTATTTAGTGAAAATACAGAGAAAGGCAACTAATAAAAAAAGGGTTGAAAACTGAGATTTTATCATAAATAAATGTACTAATAATAGATCCAATAAACAATAATAAATTCGGCTTGACTTTTAGAAACATACATACTACGTGTTTCAAGTTTCTTGGTGATTTGATCACATGAGCACCGTGACCTCCTTCACTATTGTTTTGAAGGTTTTTTTTTTACTGTTGAAACCGCTATTAAAGGTCTCCAACCAACCATAATACATCAATGTTCCACTACCAAATCTTTTATATATATATATATATATATATATATTCAAGCTGTCTCAAAGAATTTATAAATTGAGTTGACTCAGTTAAAATCTATCTAAATTAGTTGAATTAGTTGAATAATTCAATTTATAATTAAATTTAAAAATATATTATAAAGATATGTGAAATATTAGATCTCCGAAATAATATTGAGAGTGACGTAATATAAAAATTTTATTAAAGAGCGGTGTAAGAATAATTTTTAAAGTTAACACTATTTTTAATACGTTGTTATAAGTAATTAAAATAACTATTAATTAGTGTATTTAATAATAAAATCATTTTTAAAATTACTATCTTAAAGTTCTTGTCAAGTGCAGCTATGGCATCCAATGAGGGGGGGGGGGGAACCTCCCTTTTAAGAGCCATGCTTTTTCATTTTAAGCCGAGATAATTGTTGGGTTAGCACTCAAGATACAATAATTCGATCTTAGAATGTATATTTTGGTGAGTTAATTTGAATAGTAATTTAAAATTTTTTTATTTTTTATTCAAATTAGTTCGAATTGAATTTGGACGGATCAAATAATTTATATAATTGTTTAAAATGATATTAAAATATTAAAAAATTATTTTTAAAATTAAATTTAAATATTTATTATTAATAAATAATAATTTAAGTTGAAATTAAAATATTCTCTACTTAAGTTTGAGCTAAAATAAATCAGGTAAATAGCCTGACCGATACGGATTTAGCTGGGCTTTCATTGGGTTCTTTCTTATTATGATCTATCATTTTGAAGCCTCTAAATTAAATAAAATCTTTAATGGTTGTGTTAGGTTCGCGTCAGTCCAAATAATTTGGGCCTCAAATTTAAATGGGTTTTTGGGGCAAAATTGGGCTGTGGACTGGCTACAGATTTCTGGCCCATACTAATCAAGACTCCCATGCAAATTAATTTTTGAATATTTTCAATTAATGTATAAAATAAAAAATGAGTAAAAAAATATTTGATAATGGATCAAAAATTAAATACAAGACCAGATTAATTAATATTTGAATAAAAAATGAATTAAAATAATATATTAAATTTAAAAAATATTCAAAAAAATAATTAAATAATTTTTAATTGATAATTATAAATAACAATTAACAGGTCCTCTCAAAAAATAATAATAAAAGCCACTTACTTTACTACTTAGAAATTAGCAATCAGAAAAAGCAACAAAAATTTCAAAGTACTAAAAAGAATTTTACTTGCACAAAAAAAAACTATTCAATGTTTATGATATTGGATAAATTAAAAGGAAAATATATATATATATATATACATGTATATACAATTAATAAATTATATTTTTTAACTTAATAAAAATAATACATTAAATATAAATTTTATTTTGAAATTAATAATTAAATAATTCGTAATCCATTCCTATTAGCAAGCAATTGAGCGAGCCCTGAAAATAACAGTGCTGAGTTGGGATCAAACAAAAAGTTTCGAAGGTCAAAGAAAAAACTTGGCACCTATTCAGCCAACTGCTACTGTATTTTTAATGTTGTTCTCTTCCACTTGTAGTGTTCGTCTTCATTTTACGTGTCTGCAAATTATTAGCACATTGAAAACAAACACTCTGATCCACACTCTCTCACTCTTTTCACTTGCTTTTCTTCGTCTCTCTCTGAGTCTTTCTCTGCATCTTTGACCTTCTCTTTCCTTAATATAACTTACCCATGTTACAAATTTTTAGCTCTTTGTTGTGCTCTGATTGCGACTTCCCAATTCCAAAATGGTTCAGGATTCTGCCTTTTTCCCTGTTTGTTGTTTCTTCTTTACTTGTTGCTAACCATTAGTATATTCCAACTTCTCAGTCTCGGCTCCTTGGTCTGGAAAATGCAGAGTCTTTTTCGTGATATTTTGTGGTGCATTTGATCTTGTTTCACTTTTGGATTCTGTTTCATCTCAATAGACATGGGTTTTGAAGTTCATTAGCTGCTTAGATTGGTTCAAAGGAAGCATCTTTCACTGCTTCGTTCGATGTGCTTTATAAGTATGCTATTGCTTGAAAATAAATTAGTTGAATTCTCTCCTAGTGTTGAATCAGGAAGCAAACTTGGGACGCTATATTCATGTTTATTCTTCTACCTCATTCAAGCGTTGCAATTTTTGAACAAGTTCTCTGTAATTGAGTTCTTGTTTGTCCAATTCTGATATATTCACTGAGATTTCTAGCGGTTGGGGAGTTTGATTGTAGGAATGCAGATATTCAATTTGGTAATTTTATTGTTTCTGGTGTTAACTGCATTGGGACAACCCGATTTTGAAGCACTTTCGGTGCTCAAGAAAGGCATCGAGAAGGATCCTTCTGGTAAGTCCTTGCTTCATGGCACCACAAGTCCTTGACATCAGATGAGTGTCCCAAGCATTGTTTTGGAGTCAACTGTAATGATGGTCATGTGAGAGTTAGGTCTGGTTGGAGACTTCAGTTTCCCTGTCATTCTTGGTCTCAAAATGCTTCGCAATTTATCTATTTCAGGGAACCAGTGGACAGGGACCATCACTAACGTTGGCTCTATCTTGTCTCTTGAGTTTTTGGACTTCTCAAGTAATGCCTTTCATGGTGTTATACCATCAGGCATCATCAACTTAAAAAATTTGGTACTTCTCAATCTTTCTTCAAATGATTTTGAAGGCACATTTCCCGCTGGTTTTAGCAATCTTAAGAGGTTGAAATATTTAGATTTGCGATCTAATGGCTTTTCTGGAGATATCATGAATCTTATGTCCCAATTGGAAAGGGTGGTGCATGTGGACCTGAGCGGCAGTCAGTTATCTGGTTCAATGGACTTGGGGCTTGGAAGCTCTGGTTTTGTTTCTTGGACTCAGTATTTAAATATAAGCCGAAATTTGTTGGTGGGAGAGCTCTTTGCTCATGATGGAATGCCATATTTTGACAGTTTAGAAGTTTTTGATGCTAGTAATAATCAGTTGGTGGGAACTATACCTTCAATTTTATAGTCTCTTTGAGGATTCTTCGGTTTAGAAACAACCACTTGTCTGGATCACTATGAGAAGCTCTTTTGCAAGAAAGCTCAATGATCTTGTCAGAGCTGGATCTTAGCCTTCATCAACTTGAAGGTATTTCCCCTTTTAACAGCCCAATGTAACTTCTATGTCATGTTAATTTACTTTCATAATTTAGTGAGCAATTGTGTCTGTCTATGTAAATTGTGGCCATGGCATTCAACATAGTTATATATATGTTCTAAAGATTTAAAAAAAAGATTGTGTCTGAAAATATTGGTATCATACTGTAACATTCAATTTATGTTATTGTATTTTCAAACACTACTTTTAAAATTTTTGTTTTTCAGTATGAAAACTTTCACATCCATTGCCGGGCCAGTGGGAAGTATAACCTCAACAACTCTAAAGAAGCTCAACATGTCTCAGCGTCTTTGTATTTTAAGATAGGGCACTGTGCCACAATAGACCTCAGCAAAAACATGTTCTCAGGGGACTTGTCCAGAGTCCAGGGTTTGGGAAATTAAGTGGAAGTTATTCAATTGGGTTTGAACTCAACTGACTGGGACCTTGCCGAACCAAACTTCTCAATTTTTAAGGCTGACTACAGTCAAGGTATCAAACAACTCATTACGGGGTGTTCTCCCAGCAATTTTAGGTACATACCAGAATTAAAGGTGATCGATCTTGGCCCCGACCATCTTAATGGATCCCTCCTTCCAAGGTTTTTCATGTCAACGAAATTGACTGATCTATACCTCTCAGGCAATAACTTTATTGGTGCAACACCTATTCAGGACATAAAAAACATGCCTTCTGTAAGTTATGCTGAAAATTTGAGCCTGGTGACTCTTGATCTATCTTAGAACTCATTAAATGGCTGCTTGCCCAAGGAAATTGCCAAGTTCCATAACTTGGAGTTTCTTAACCTGTCCAATAAAACAAATTTGAGGGCAGCATTCCTGATAGTCTTCCTGATGGACTGAAAGGATTCAATGTGTCTTTTAATAATTTCTCTGCCACTATACCTGACAACTTGAGGGGGTTTCCTGAGTCAGCATTCCATCCAGGGTACTCCTTCTTGAAATTTGGTTCTTTTCCATTGTCACCAAAAGGTTCTTTCGGCTTGAATTTGAATGAGCATAGGTCTCAGAAGAAACATGTTACCAGAATTGCCTTAATTGTAGGCTTGGTCGGTGGTGCTGCTATAATATCTCTTTTGTGTGTAATGATTTATTATAGGACCAACTGGCAGGAAAGTAGGAGTGACGATTCGAAGAGGAATGGAGGAAAAGAAACTGTATGTCAAGAGGAGTGCTCCTTTTCTCATTCATCAGCACCTTACAAATATAAGGATTTACCATCGACTTCATTTAGTTTTTGTCAAGAGCTTTTGTCATCAGCCAAAAAGTGTTCTGCCTATGATTATTCCATTTTAAATGACCCTAAATATTTTGGTTACACTGAGGCCACAACAAGAGATGAAGGATTGGCTTCGCCCGTTTCTTTCTTGTCATCTTTGAATTTGTACCCGTCAAAACATTAATTTCCATTTGAGTGTCCTGGTGCACTAAGGGTTCGTTCTCCTGATAAACTAGCTGGGGATCTTCATCTCTTTGGTAGCTTTCTGGCATTTATGGCAGAAAAACTTTCTCGTTCTCCGGCTGAAGTTATTGGAAGGAGTTGCCATGGGATATTGTATAAAGTTACACTGGACTCTCGTAATGTATTGGCTATCAAATGTTTAAAGGAAGGGATAGTGAAAAGTAAAAAGGGACTTTGCAAGGGAAATAAAGAAAATTGGTTACATCAAACACCCAAACTTAGTTTCACTTCAGGGTTATTATTCAGGTCCGAAGGAGAATCGGAAGTTGATCATATCAAATTACATAAATGCACAACTTTTGGCTCTATCTTAAAGGTAAGATTCTTTTCTGTGGGTGATTATAGGCAATTTTTGTCATTAGAGATGTTGGCCTGCAACCAGAAATTCCTGCACTTTTTAACCCCATAATCCAGTTTGTCTAGATAAGTTGACAGTTACCTGGATGGTCAAATTTTCCGGATCTGGTTTAACCACCTTTGTTCATATTTTGCATCGGTAATGGTCATGTAGACACATATATGAGGAAAGAAACTACCTATATTATTATTATTATTATTATTATTATTATTATTATTGTTTAAGAACTGTGGAGTTGGAAACAATTAATGTTGTTATAGAAATATATTCAACGAGTCTAATGCTGGATTACTCTGTGAGATTATAAACAATTATAAAGAGAACTCCTAACATATATGCTAGATGTTATATTATATTATAGAAATGATTTTTTTTTTTTAAGTTAAACCGAAGCACTGTTTTTCCTTTTACATTTAGGGTCAATACTGTCGATGGAATTGTATGCAAGAATGCCATTACATAAGCCGTTGATCTCAAATTCTTTCTGCTTTTCTCAATTGAGCTTTATTTGATGAAGACAAAAGTGATATCTCCTGTTTTTTTTTCTGTCTCAAACTGTGTTGGGGTGCATATGTACAGAGTTTGGTTTGACACCTCGTAACATTTTTTTTTTTAATTTCTTACGCAGAGACAGAGCCAAGGAAATTGCGACCTTTGTCTCTAGATGAACGGCTTAGTGTTGCTATAGATGTGGCCCGATGTCTGAACTGCCTACACAATGAGAGAGCAATACCCCATGCCAACCTCAAGTCGACAAACATTTTGTTAGAAGCTCCTACTTTGACTGCACACCTCACTGATTACAGTCTGCATCGGATACTGACACCATCGGGAACAGCTGAACAAGTTCTGAATACAAGTGCTCTCGGCTATCCCCCCCCCCCCGAGTTTGTTAGCTCAAGCAAACCGTGCCCTTCACTAAAAAGTGATGTCTATGTCATTGGGGTCATATTGATCGAGCTCCTGACCGGAAAAAGTTCAGGGGAGATATTTTCAGGGCGAACGGGTGTGGTTGATCTAATCGACTGGGTGAGTTTGTTAGCAGCAGAAAACCGCGCTGGTGACTGCTTTGATCTGATGATATTGGAAAGGGTTAACGGGGAGCACACACGTAGAACATTTGATGCCATGCTACAGATGGCTCTCAGATGCATCCTACCCGCGCAAGAGAGACTCGACATAAAATCAATTTATGAAGATCTCTCAGCAATAGTGGATATAGGAAAGTAAACAAAAGGGGTTCTAACTTTTAGTTTAACACTAACCTCCATTTATTTGTTCTTTACTTTCATCAGTTGCATTTCGTGTCTCAAATTGTTTTGTCTAGTTATCTAAGTTCTAACACCGGTTCGAAATTGTCACTATATATATTAATCGTAAATATCAGTTTGATAGGATTTGTAGGGAAGGAAGGAATAAAGTTCATTGTAGATGGTTGGTTTAACATTCTTGTTAAACCCTTGTGTCTGGATGTAAATTTAAGTTCTGATTGATTGACAATCTTTCATACATAAGCCTACGTTTCTTTACATTTCATCTCATAATTTTTCCTAATTTTCATATTGAAATAAAATCAAACATTTAAAATGAACAAAAATAAAGAAAAAGTTAATAACAAAATTCAACAGATTCATATTAGACGTGGAATTCGGACATGCTTCCTCGTTTAGAACTTGAATGAGATAATTAACAATTGGCACCCTGTGGATGCAAAAATGGAAATGGAAATTTTTGTAGTCCTAGACAATTTGAAAGGCTTCTCCATCTCCTCCATCCACGCCCTCTCTTTTAGCTTCCCAAAGCCATATTAATTGGGTCAAAAATGACGGTAGGTTCACATAGGGTTCTATGGAAATGGCAGGTGACAGCCATGGGACTGGGGAATCCTGATGAAGAACATTGTTGTTTCAGGACAGGCTACCACGCTTGATAATGCTTGAGTGCCTTTTGGGTTTGTAGGGGCCATGGTGCTTTGAAATCTTCTTTTTCATCTGCTTTAAAAGCAAAATCTAATCATTAAAGAATGGTTAGCCTGCAGCCAGCCGGGGTGCCCGGACACTAGAAGCAATCAAAGGAAGGTACAAATGTAAAGCCTATGAATAAATTTTGCATTAAAATAGTTATAAATCAGTGTCTATCACCTTATTGTATTGTCAACAAAGACTTCAACATGTGTGTAACGAAGAAAATGAGGAACAGTCAGAAAGAGGTGCCTACAATGCTACAAATGTATGCGGTGGTGAGCTAGAGGCTAGACTTGCCGAGGGACAGAGTGCGAACGCGGTTCTTTGAAGTTTTTTTTAATACACATGTGATCTAGTTTGAAAAAAATATGTATACATTAATATTTAAATTTTAAAATTATTAAATATATTTTTATAAATAAAAAATAATATATAAATTAATTGAATTAAAGTATCTCAACTAATTTAAAAATATTTGTAAATTACTACTAAGCAACTAATTAGGGTTTTCTAAGTGCCAAGCCAACCTTTAATATTAATGTCATGCCAAAATCTAACCTTTCATTTGTTAAACAAAAAGGGTCAATCAAAATAGCTTTTTTTTTTCCTTAAAAAAAAGTGAAATATTATTTCAATATCATTTTGCAATTTGGCTGAGAACTTTTTTTTTTTCTTTTTTGAGAATTGACAATTTATGAATTTGTATGGATTATTTTTTATTTTATAATTATATTTAAAATATTATATATTTATAAAAATTTTATTATTTTAATAATTTATATTATATAAATTTTAATATACAGATATTTTATATTATATTCATATAATTTTTATTATTTTTATATAGTATTGTATAATTGAATCATGTACAACAAACAGACAAAGAATTTTGTCGTCTAACACGACCAAAGGGCCTAATGCCAACTGGCTTATTACATTCAAGTTTCCCACACGAAAAAAAATGGAAAAGCAAGATAAAAACGAGTGAAGAAACACGCTGTGAGTCTGAGAGGACGCGAGGCAGTTTCTGGACTCCTTCGCTTTATTTTCTTAAAAAATGTTTTTCGGCTCCTAATTTAGTTCCCCTTTCTTGACATCAAACTCTGAACTGTACTCCATTTTTCTTTTTTACTCGTTACTTAATCCTTCTCTTACCTTGCCCCACCCTTATATATATTTATGTGACAAACACCTTGCATTATATATATTAGCCGTTCTATTTGTGAAAACTCTTCAGAGATCAGACTCATTCTTCTTTTCTTCTCCCCCACATACACAATAATATCCAGCAACAGCATTCAGTAACGCAAAAACAATAACAAAGAAAAGATTTTTTTCATTTCTCTTTCATTCTTGAAGAAATCTTTTTCAGGTATTTATGTTCTGCCATTCTCATATATATATATATATATAGCTTTTCTTTTCTTTTAACTGCTTTGCTTTATGTTCCTTAATCCCATCAAAATCTGGTTTTCTACCTTATTTTTTCTTGTTTCTTTCTTTCTTTCTTTTTGCTATACTTCCTTTCGTTTTTAGAGTATAATTAGTTGAATTCCGACAACCGAGGATGATAAGAAGTAAGAAAGATCACATCACTTTTGATTAAAAAAGAAAATTGAAGGCCAATATGATTTTAGTAACATGGGTAGCTAAAGAAAAAGAAAAAAAAAAAAAAAAACTACAGGAGAGAATACTTAACCAAATGCTTATGTGAAAAGACAAAAGAAAAAGATTTAGGAATTGTTTAAGTTTTTTTTTTTTTAATGTAAACGTGCAATCCATTACTCGGAAATGTTTTATTATTTATTTGTTTTTCTTTTATTAATAGTATATTTATCATTAATGTTGATGAATTTTAATACATAATATAGTTAAATAAATCAAGGGTGATGCACTATTTATTGTTCGTATCTATGCTCATTATGAATCCCGTCTACTTAAATCCATCCAGATCTGTAATTTATAAGAATTTATTAACATATATACTATTAAAGTAAATACCCCATTGATTACATTATCTAAATTCATTAAATAAATGTAGTAATTAGTAGAAATATATATTGTTAGTAAATAATATATTTAATTAAATGCTCCATTGATTACATTATCTAAATTCGTAAAAAAATGTAGTAATTAGTGGCAATATATATATATATATAGTTGATATGTGATATATTTAATTTATTCCCCTTTTATTACCGGCATTAGAGAAACTGAACGATTAAAAAATCCAAGGTTATCCTAAACCATTAGTCTCAAATACACGTTATTTACATTTTTATTTAAAAAATAAAAGTAACAATTAAATGGAACTTAAATTAATATTATTTTCCAATTATATATTCTAAAACCTTTGACTTAATTAACGTGCGTAAATTATTTGCAATCACGTCTTGATTTAAGGCTGTCTTTTAAAAAAAATAACAAAAATCAAAGTGACCAAACGTTTACACTCAATTCATCAATTAATTAAGACAAGTCAATTTCTGTTTTTCTCCGCTGATATCTCACATTAATCAAATTAACCCCCTAAAATTCCGTCCGCGATATTTGCCACAGCAGTCGGGTCCAGATTGATGACATGGCAATTTGTGATTGGCAGCTATAGCTTTTTTTCGAAATTCCTAGTTTGCCCCCAAACCTCGTTGACCCGATACGTATATGAGTACTTATCGAAGGTTTTGGTCTCAGGACACTTTACTTAAACGCTGCTGTTTCGTTTTTTTTTTCTCTTCCTGTTTTTGCAGCGAGTTACTAAGTTGAACAGCACGATGGCCGAACGAGTCCACCCGAGCAACTCTCCACCCTCCTCGGGCGAACATCCGATGCAAAAACAAGCACCTCCTTCGGCTGAGAAACCTACTCCACAACCAGGAACTTACGTTATCCAAATCCCTAAGGACCAAATCTACCGCGTCCCTCCGCCGGAGAACGCCCGCCGTTACGCTCAATTGTCGAAAGGTAAGGCCAATCGGAGCACCTGTTGCCGCTGCTGTTGCTGCTTGTTGACCACCATCCTCGCTCTCCTCCTCGCCGCCGCCATTGCCGCGGCCGTTGTCTACTTCGTTTTCAAGCCTGAGTCTCCCAACTACTCCGTGGAGAGTGTGGCTATCAAGGGATTCAACCTGACATCATCTTCGCCGCTTTCGCCAGAATTCGATGTCACTGTTCGGGCACACAACCCCAACGATAAAATCGGTATTTACTACGAGAAAGGCAGCTCCGTTGAAATTTACTACGAAGACGTCAACCTCTGTAAAGGCGCATTGCCGGCTTTTTACCAGTCGACCAATAACGTAACGTTGTTTAAAACGGCATTAAAGGGCTCCGGTATCGAACTAACGAACGCTGCGCTTAGGGCTATTTCCGATGGACAAAGAAAAGGAACGGTGCCCTTTACATTGAATCTGAGAGCGCCAGTTAAGATTAAAGTGGGGTCCATTAAGACGTGGGAAATTACCGTTAAAGTGACGTGTGAGATAACGGTCGACAAGTTAACGGCGGCGTCCAAGATTGTGTCAAAGGACTGTGATTATGGAG
>JAQSVH010157786.1:0-19594 GCA_029448705.1 Adansonia digitata | reverse complement strand
TTCTATTAAATAATGATTGTTTTTTTATTTCATACATATTTCAAAAATAAAATTTAATTTACCTATATGAGGTTTTTTTAATTTAGTTTATCCTTATTCATACTAACAAGCGAAGTTTACACTGAAATTATCACTTAATTTTTTATATTTTACTAATGGAAGGATGAATGATGAAACTTTTTGAAAGATTATGGATGATAAATATCACTTTTAAAGGTTGTAAATGAAAATAAAACTTTTAATAAATGGTCATAGACAATAAGTGTATCTTACTCATTTTTTTCATATAGCCTTTTTTAGATATGTCAAATTTTGAATATGTTACAAAAACATGATGCAAACATTTAATAATTTAGATAGAAAAACGATGTACTATAAATGATCCTGACACGTTTAGGCATGATTAACACGTACACTTAAATCAATATATATATCGTATTCATTTTTAAAATTTTAACATATTTAATAATTAATTTTATATTTATATTTAATAATTAGAGATTGTAGAAAATCATATTTTAAGCGAAGTTTTAATCTCACTCACTGGGAGAAATAGTTATGGAGTCTATTATGGTGTTGGTTGAGGTTAGGTTAGCTTAGGGTTCTAGAAATTTGTTGGAAAATATTCTAGTTGAAGTTACATATATATATATATATATATATATAATGATGAATCATTTACATGTGCACTAAGGCGATGAATCTAGATTTGTTCCTAGATTGAATTGGATCATGGCTTAATTTTTTTTAAATTTTTTTGTTCATATATAATTTGATCGATTCAAAAATTTATTTTTTTATAATATTAAAATATTTATTTTTATATTAATATTTATAAATTTAAATAAAATATATTTATTATCAAAATAATAATTCGAGTTGAATTAAATTAAATTTATAAAAAATTTATTCAAAGACTATAATAAATCAATGACCAAGCATTATTAATTTTTGTGTTGGTGGTAAATATGAAAGAGAAATCTTCAAAACCAAGGATGAACTTGCTTGAGGACTTAGGCAATGTTCTTGAGTGGAATTCAAGCTATTTTAGGTAGCAGACAAAAAATGGTAAGAAAAAAAAAAAAAGAAAGAACTAAAGGGCAAATAAATGTCCTACAGACGAGGATGGCTCATAATAATGACAATAGGCTCATAAAAAAATAATAGGAAGTAATACTATAAGAAATAAAATAGAATAAAAATAATTTTAAAAAAATGTTAAAACATTAAAAAGAATCGATTTGAATAACATATATTATATATTTTCTTTAAATTTTATTCTATTTACACATGCTATGTGGCAAGAAAAATATTGTTTTAAAAACTATATTTTAAAAGAAAAAAATTTACTTGCAATAGTCTTTAAGAAATTGATTATTTTTTTAAATTAAATAATTTATTTTAAAATATATCATTATTTTAATTTAATTTTTTATTTTAAATAATTAAGTTAGTATGACTTAACTCAATCACGTTAAAGTCAATAAGCTTTGTACTAATAATATAGATTTCTCAAATTTCAAAATAAAATTATTTACCATACTCCTACTAAAAAAATTAGTAAAAATACAAATAGAGAGATCACGATTCATTATTTATCACCATTATTGAAATGAAAACCTTGGGTCGACTTTTCATTTTCCCTTTAAATATCTGTATCTAATAAATATTTAAACATGTGTATGAATGTATAATATTTTAAATATATAAAAAATTAATCAAAAATTTAAATATATTAATATTAAATATATATTTATATTTAACATTTACACTCGAATCCAATTAACATATCTTGCATAGGGTGTCGTTAGGAGATGGCTTTGTCCCCGTAACTTGACAATGGATGGCTTTGAACTCTGTTAGCTTAATCCATCAGGTGGAGCTGCTCTTTTCTGGTTAAGGAAAGATCAAAGAATAATCATTTGTGAAGTGCTCTTAAACTAGATGGGCTGGCTTCCCGGCCCAACTCAATTAGATTTGGATTTAAGTTTTAATATTTTTATTTTGGATTGATCCATCCGATTTAAAACAATAATTTTAAATTAAAATAATATATTTTTATTTAAATTTAATTATAAAAAATATAAATATTAATAAAAAAATTTTTTACTGTGATAAATAATAATTCGAACTTAAATAAATTAATATGAGCATATGAAATAAAAGCTTGAATTTGAAATTAATAATTTTAAACTGAAACCTAATGTAGCCCAACGTATGTGTAAGTCTATCTTAAACCTTTAGTCTTTATAGATTGATGCCTTTTTAAATAATCAGTTCAACGAATTTTTAGACATCAAATAATTTAACAATCATTTAAAATTTTTTTATATTTAATATAAAGTAATACATTTATTATCACCATCATCGTCATCATCATTGATCTGTCATACTTGGAATTTTTTTTATATTTTAGATTTTCTTCCTCTCTTGGAAGCAGTTGATTACGTATTTTTATGGCGAGATTATTCATTATGCAGTAAAAGGTGTCTTTTCTTACCTCAAATCACAGAAATGAGTCCAAATTGCTTGATGAATGACTTGACTAATTTTGATCAATCACACCAGTAAAGGATTCATTTTGATGTCATCACGAATTGATGAACTACACGCATTAAAATACGTTTAAATGCCATCGCATTCAATCAATCACACACGTTAATGGTCATTTGGATATCAATCCAGATTGACCAACCACGTACATTAAGGTTCCATTTGGATGTTATCATATCTCTGACCAAAGTGATAAAAATTTTTTTATCGCTAGTGAGAATCCCCAATTGAGATTTAGTGGCCCTACTGACTTCAGTGGAGGGGATAATTCCTCTTTTATCTCCATTTTTTTAATTTTATACATTTATGAATATAAATGTAACATTAATATTTTTTTACTTATTTATTATATATATTTTTTAATCTAATATCCTTAATAATAATTTTTTATTCTCACCTCATTGTCATCATTAATTTTAAATTAAAACATATATCTTATCACTGATTTTAATCTTACTTTACAGTAACTAATCTCACAATTATTACTGATTTTAATCTTATCGAAGTCAAACTCATTGCTCATTTAAATGGAATATAAGTTAAGGTTTCAGTCTTTCTGTTATTAGTGTACACATGTTAACTAGTGTGTACATATTGGCTCTTGATATTTTTTTTTGTCAATTGTGTAGATATAAACACAATATAATTTAATTACTATATCAAAATTTTAAATAGAAATATGATATCATATTAAAGTAGTCATGTTTATTATATTATTTTCTTACTAATTGAACATATAATATTTCCGTATCATATTAAAAATTACTAAATCTATTTAAATGAGAGTGCATAAAACAATGAATGAATATGAAAAAAATAATCTCTCAAAAATCTTCTAAATACATAGAAAAACTTTAAAATAATTGAACATGTCCGTTTTATCCCCTATCATAATCTAGTATTAATCTTAAGCTAACGATTACTGATTTTGAGTAAAATAGCTAATTCAAATACCTCTTTAGAATCAGACAAGGGTAAAAGGGTGCAGATGCCAAGCATATCTCCATTAAGGCACACATAATACTCAATTCAATCTTCATAAGCACCCAGCCTAGAACTTGCACTTTGTGGTATCATTTTAGCTTGCAGCATGTCCCACAACTTTGCCTTACAATAAAGGGCACACAGCTGTCGGATGAAGCTTAGCATCCCTGTCGATCAACAATTTCCGGACCTTCTAAACCAAGAAGGACTTGAAAAATCCCACGTCGCCTTCATCCCCTTGGTCAAGATATTCGCAGGGTTCGGATACGTATAGAATATCCACCCTGCATTGTGGTAGAAGGACGCTCTTGGCTGAGGTCCTAGAGAACCTGGTCCTGTAAACAAAATGGCCAGGGATTTGAATGCTATTCAACAAGCGACTGCCGGTAAATCCGGAACAATAAATGAGCAGCTTTTCAAGTGCTTTCCAGTTACTGTCGACGCTGTGACTTCACTAGACTGCAGATCAAGCATCATCTTCGGGGACCTAGTTTTGCAGAACTCTTACAGTACTCTTGGTAAGATCATCGAACCCTTTGCATACGCATGAAAGGATCCCAATCAACTTAGGATTCCAGTGCAGAAACACCAGGAAAATCACGTCTTCACTTGGATGATCTTTCGTGCATTGACAACTAGACCAGTATACGCAATGATACTGCTTTGTTAGAATCATTTTCTCTGCTCAGTGCGAGCAAAGAAACTATGATCGTACGTCCTGGTCATATAAAGCCAATGAAACACCATAATTAGACGCAGTGTTTTAGCATCTTGAATATCCGGTTTACGAACCAGAAAGCTTGGTCTAAGCTATAATTCTGAAAGGATGACTACAGACTACGATTCCTCAACATAAATGGCTTGGAACCTCAAAAACCATTTTCCTTTAGCGAAAAACAAAGATGTCATCATAAATGACTCAGAAAACTTAAAGCATAAAGTAAAATCATTATTTTTTGGAATAAGATAAAGAAAAGAAGAGCTAAGCTATGTTGTCCAGCTCTTCATTTTTTTAAAATTATCTGTGTTCAATATATTTCAGTCATAGATACAAAGATATCACTTTCTAGATATAAAAAAAAAAAACTTAATAAAAATTTAATATATTTATGTCAAACTGATACTCGTATCTAATACACACCCAAGTAGCATAGACTAAGGTTTCATTGCAAACTCATGCCTTAAGATATATCTTAGCCAGGCTGCCCAAGCAGTGATTCCATGGAAACTCGGGTTGGGGTCTATTGCAGGCTCCCAATACCAAATTGCAAATCCAGATTATTGTTTCTCAGCCAAAAAAGTGAGGATGTGAGAGTGATCCATAATCTGCAATATGGAGGAACAAATCACTCTTTAATTAAAAGTTATTTAGTTTTTGTCTCTACGCAACAGAAGAGTTGGCGTGGGAAGGGGAGGTGGAGAGATAAAGATGCCATATCAACATGGCTGAAAGCTCTCAAACCTAGATTTAACCAACAACGTAATATATCTCTTACCTAAACTAGTTGGATGCTCCAATAACAAGAAGTTAAGGTGCCACTGTCACAGGTCAAGAGTCGACCTTTCTTTTCCTTTTCAATATGAGATTGATACCTCCTATGTAGCCAAAGGCTTTTGGTGTTACGCTAGCTTGAGGTCCTATCAAAGCGAAGGAAGGTGGAAACCCAACACAAAGAAATGTTAGGCACCATGTCAGAAGTCGAAATGATTTTTTTTTTTTAAAAAAAATAGAATGAAATAAAATTTGCATTTCAACTTAAAAAATCTCCACAATCAATAGTCCTAGCAATCACAGCCTTTACATATCTTTCAATCTTAATAAAAGAAGTTGTTCACTTTTTTCCTGGAAACTATTTTTTTCTTCTCAATAAAACATAACTTATATTCTTAGATCAAAAAGCTTGAAAGTTATTCCACCAATGCATGCCATTAACTTATTAAAGCTCACATCCAGGAAAAAACACTTCCAAAAAAAAAAAAAACCCATTTTGCAAATTCAACCCAAATGCTTAACCCAATCAATACCCACTTAAACTACTTCACTAAACTCTCCAAAATCCACATTAAAGATTTAAAGTGGGGAAAAAAAAAAAACCCAAGAACTGAACCCATTACAAAAATTAACTAGAAAAATTAGCACAAAAAGGGCAAAAAAAATTACAAGATCAAAGCTAAAGCTCTCATCTTTAGCTTGAAAGAAGCTTCCTTTACAAAATCTTTAGTCCTTTAAAGATGGACCAAACTTTGGAAACAATGAAAAGAATTGAACAAAAAGAGTATTATTTTAAGTATAGATATATTAATAGAAACATGTTAATAATTATTATTATATTTTAGAATTTTTATATAATTAACTTTTTAATAAAAATAGTATTATTTCAAATATTTAATATTAATTATAATAGTTTATCATTAAATATTATTATTAAAATATTAAGATTTTAATATTAAAAATTAATCATTTAATGATAAATAGTTTTTTAGTATTTTAATATTTATATCAATATTACTATTTGAAAATTGTAAAATAATATTGTAATAATTATTATATTAATATAACAAATATTTTAATAATTACTATAATATTTTAAAATAGTTATATAAATAATGTTTTAATATTAAATATTATGATTTAAATATTACTATTTGAAATATCAATATTTTTAAATAAATAGTTTTAACATTTTAATAATTAATAATTTAATATTTATGTCAATATTACTGTTTAAAAAATAAAATTTTCAAAAACTAACTAAATAATAAAAAATATTTTTCATTAAGTCATTTAAATGAAAAAAACTATATTTTTTCAAAACATCTTTATAAATTTTTTTAAAAATATTATTTTAAAAGCTAATTTCAGCGAAACAAACGAACCCATCGATTAAGGTTTTCTTGCATATGCTAAAAACACCTCCCAAAGAAAAGTTTGAAATTGTATAAATTATCCTTGTATTATAAATAAAATACAAATTTAATTTCTCCAAAATGATTTGAAAATTTTTGTACTTCTACTATTTGAGATTTTAAATTTTAGTCTAATTACAAATGGTTTCTATGTCCTTCGTTAATTTTTGGTGCGTCACCTTTACTTTGCTTACGTGGCCTTTATTTGACTTACGTGGCAGGTCCCCAAAAGAAAAAAATTAGTTTTTTTTTGTCACCTAAAAGCTCCCCAAAAGAAATCAAATTGCATTAAGACTTGAAATGGAGCAAAGAAATTAGCTTCGAGGGTACCACATTGACCATAGAACAAATAACATACACAGTGAAGTATTTTGCTTTTACATCAACGGCTAATTACACCAATCCACGTGTCTATCCAATTTGCTTTTGCTGAATTTTCTTACGTGGCATCAATTCATTGATTTAAGGAACAGAGACGTCCATATTTTATCACGTGGTAAAATGAAATTTCTTGGGGACTTAGATTCACGGTTTTTTTATTTTTTCTTGGGTGGCACCTCATTATTGGCTTTTCTATTTTTCCGTTGTCTAAAAGTTTTTTAATTGAATTTCTTTATATTTTTAAAACACAAAATTTGTTTCTTTTTTCCTTTTACAAGGTGATTAATATAATACGCGCATTTTCGCTGGTATAAATACAAATATACAAATTAATAATAATATAAATTAATAAATATAAATATACGATTTAATAATAATATAACCATACTAATTGAATAATCACCTAAAATATATGATCTTTTTATTAAATTTATGCACAAAGTTGGGAAGACTGAACGTTGCCTCAAGATCCGAAGAAAGCTCGGAGAAAACTCGCACTGGACACCTATAGAACAAAGAAAGCAAAACAAAATAGCAATTACATCAACAAATGAAAAAAAATTCAAATACATCAAAATGGAAAAATACATACATTAGCCCCACGCAACTTTAACAGAGTCCTAGTTACAAATTCATCTGAGCATTAACATTTAACTTCGAGCATAGGTTTAAAAGTCCCAAAATTACAATCTTAATTTCACCCTACGTTCGAGGTTGCGGTATAAAAAATAAAATGAGAAGGATGCGTTATAGTACAAAACAGTCCCAGGAAAAAGATTAGCATAGTCTATAACCTCCTAGAGAAAGGGCAAAATCTTATTCAAATAGATAAAAAAAAAAAGTCCACCAGCATATTTAAACTCTAACATCTTTTACCTTTTATATAAATAAATCCAGACTTAGATAAGTTTCAAAACAAATCATATTTTCAAAGATAACGTCCAAAAATCAAGTCTAATACAGTCGCTGTTTATCTTTGATGTATTCATGATCCAAGAAACCAATCCATGACATTACCTAATATCCTAAGTATAGATCCAAGCAAAGGTAATTAAATCAATATATCAGAATATAATGTTCAAATCACCATTTTCAACCTAAGCACATGTAACTATCCCAACTCACAATCATATGTCCAAATAGCCATCTTCAACTTTTAAGGAAAGGTAATTAAATAAATAATCAATTCAGAGTTTATGCAACCATTTAAATTATAGATCAAAGTCCTTTTGCACAATTACTATGATCACTCAATTTAATATTGGTCATATACCTTCACTCCACTCATTTCAGTCCACTGAGTCTAATAAATTTATGATATCACCTATTTTAACAAAAGTTAGTCAATTAGGTATACAATGCCACCAATTTTAGTATAAGTTTAATACACATTCCTCGACAAAATCAATACGCAGAGTAACCAAACAAAAAGCAGGATAAAAGAATAGGAAGATAAACATCACTTTTATCCAAACCAAAAGCCCGAAGCAAAAAAATCAACATGATTCACTCTACAACGCAATAAACACAAAATATCAGCAACAACATTTCATAAAGTTTCAAACATATACCAACAAACAAAATGGGGCATCACTATAACTCAATCTCGAACGCACAAGCTATCAGTACACCTTAGCCGCTATTTATTCACCCATGCCAGCAAGAGTGACATAAACCTAAACACCACCGCACCCCAACCAAAGTCTTATGCACAAAACTCAAAACTAATGCTACATTGCGAAACCAAAACAACAGGGGCTTAAGTCCAAAGCACGAAAGCCAATTAAAATCCAAAAAATAACAACACTCAAACGACAACTAAAGTTCCCAACATGAATGTGTAAAATTTCACCTAAACAAAACCAAAAGTAAAACCACTAAACAAAACTCAAACTACATCCCTACAACAATCTAATAAAAACACAATCAACTCCCTGCATAGACTAAACATTTTGGGGTCGAGAAGATACCCAACAAATGACAGGGACATAGAATAAAAAATCATATAATCATTTAACCGACCTACAATTTCATCATGAACCAAATAATAATCTATGTTCATAATTCATAAAGTAAATTATACAGAAAAAAACATTTGCATTAGCCACACACAATTTTAGCGAAGTTCCGAGTTACAATTTCATCCGAGTATTAATATTTAACCTCGGGTGTATGTTTTGAAGTCCAAAATTACACTCTTAACTTCATGTTTTATTCATGTTATTTGTGTATTTTTATTATATTCTATATTTTTATAAATTTTGATATGTTAATAATTTATATTATATAAATTTTAAAATATGTCTTCTTATCGTGTTGTGTTATGTCTTGATTACTTTATTCATATCATATTCTTATAATCTTGTCTAATTTATAAAAAATATTTTTTAAATAATTTTTATTTTAAAAACTTAATAAAAACTAAAAAAATAAATTTTAAAATATAGATCCAATTTATTAAATATTTTAAAATGAGATCCAGTTTATAGACTGAAACCTAATTTATCCCTGGGAAGTCAATTGAAAGCTAAAAAGATGGCTACGATATAAAGATGTATATAATTAAATATTTTTTCAAACATTTTCATTATAAACATTTAAAATAGGTCTGATTATTCGATGTTTAACAAAATTAGGGTTATAAAACTAAGTAAAAATTAAAATAAAAGTTACATTAAATTATCATTTTACATAATTATCTAAAAAAAACTTGAATACTTGGTTGTAAAAGTACTATTTAATTATTTAATTAGATAAAACACCCCTTGGTTTTTTAATTAATTAAGGTTTTATTATTACCAGTTTTTATATCAATGCATCAAACAAAAATTTAATTTTAATTTTTTAAGAAAATATTAATTAGTGACTAATGATACTGGTTAATATATATATATAAATATATAAAGATATAATCAATGCATTACTCTTTTTTTTCTTTTAAATTCAATAAAAGCAACGTATTAAACATAAAAAAATTATAATTATAATTAAATAATTCTTAACCAATGCTTATAAGTATTAGTTAAGCAAATCCTTTCTCTTAATCTCGATGACATTTTGCTTTAATTTTCTGTCCCTTCCAAAAGAAAAAAAATACATAAACCTAATTTACCTTTCTCAAGCAACAACAAAAACTAATTTATAGTGAATCAAAGATACAATGGCTATAATTTTTTTACTTCAAAGATTAACCATTACTATATCATTTACAACTTAGGACTGTGATTTTTCCTTTTTAAATTAAACTTAAAAACTATACAATGTTTTCAAAAAAAAAAAAACATAATTTAAAATGGTTTAAGGTAGTGAAGCAAACCTTTTCTTTTTTTAAGTCTCTATTATTATTATAAATAAAGTTTACCTGTATAATTCATTTTTGGATACTATATATTTATTGAATAAAAAATAAAATTAAAAAGCAATATCATAAAAAAAATTTTGTTGCAAATTAGAAAATATAAAAAATAGAAACAAATTACTACATTTTGTCATCTAGCCAAAAGCCAAAAATAAAAAAATAAAAAAAATCAGTTTTCATATCATGCCAGATGAATATATATCATTAATTGATGTTATTTATTGCATGAAAATTATATGGTAAGACTAACAACAAAAAACGATTTACATTTATTTTTTAATTAAAAAATACTTATTAAAATTAACATTAATATATACCCTATTATTGAAAAATATCTCGTTTAATATGATACAGTTATCAATATAGCATGAGCTAAAAATTATTAAAGTGGTGTTGTCATTTATTTATTAAATTTAAAATTTTTATAATTTTATATTTAAATTGGATACCTTCATTGTAAAAAAAAACATTATTTATGTATATAGATATATAATGATAATTTTAATCAACTAAGTATAGAGAAAAAAAGCCAATCAGCATTCAGTGAAAGAGGATGTATATATATAATGATATATATATATATATATATTTTCTCTGCTTTAATTTTTGTGATATTTTGTATCGTTTAATCATCTCGTATATAATATTATAACTCGTATCTAACATTACAAGGTTTATTTTATAATAGATTGATTAATGGTGTATTTTTCATTTTATTTATAATTTTTTTATTAATCTTCTAATTCCTTTTGTTTGAAAAAGGGAAGGGTTTCTGTTATAAACTTGCTAGAACTAATTAAACCCTGTTGTGAGAAAATATTTGCCAACATGCCCCCTTCAAATCCATTGGGGCAACGTCGCCTTTTCCTCTCCTGTACTGAAGTGTGAAGGGGCTGTGTAGCCGCAGGACTGATGAAATGAGTGTAGCCTGCAGACTTTGAACATGTATATAGCAATTATATACATTTGTATACATGTATATGTATAAATTTAAATTCTAATATTTAAATTCTTCTTTTATATAAACTAATTAAATTAAATTTTTTGTTCAATGATAATTTATTATTAATATCAATGTATAAGCTAGATCATCTATTATTTTTTTTCTTTTATATCTTTAATTTTCTTAAAAAAAATACATATGATAAACATTATATAACTAAAATCACGATCACGATAGCAATTTAAATCCTTGATCTTTAACCTCCAATAAAATAACCTTGGAATCTTAAAATTTTCACTAGCAAGTTAATCATAAACCTGCTCTTGAGCTGAGTTATGGCAAAAAAAATTTTAAAATTCAAATCCAAATCATAATCTGGCCTGGCCTAATAGCTCGAATATAATGTTCACATATATTAAAATATTAAAAAATTATTTTTATTTTATTAGCTATATATTTTTATGATTAGATTCAACCAAAAATATTTTCTATTTTATAAATAATGATTCTAATTGAGTCCAATCAGATCACAAAATATCATACCTAACCTCGGTCTGAATCAAATCTATTAGACAAATCTATTAGACAAACGAGCTACATGAACCTTGAATAAGCCTACTTAATAACAAGTTATTGGTATTTCTCACAGTATGTTTCATTTTGAAGCAGCTTTGGAAACGAACATGAACCAACAAGTCACTCTTTAGAAGTGATCAATACATGCATCGTTCACTCAAATACTTTGTATGGATTATTGAATATATTAAAGGTTCCATAATCAACTTAACTGATAATGGATCCTATGTTACTCTAATCCAAAGATGAGTGTTTGATAAGGATATGTGTTTAATAGGGCTATATTTATTTTTTTAGTTTCTTTTATATATTTAAAAAAAATACCCAACATCCATATCTAAATATATATCACACACGGATATCGAAAATACGTACTTCAGGAAAATGAATAATCTTGTGTCGAAGTATTGGGAGAGAACGAACTTCCGATTGTGCTTCCACGATTTTCGGGGATGAATGGTAGCATCAAAATGCAATGAATTATATTCAAGGTTTGATTCCTTGAAAGACTGTACAAATATTTGCCTGTTGCATTTTTCAGCTATGCCAAAAGGATTTTCCAGTCCTAGAAAAGAAAGTGTCTGTAAGATGCGGAACATGAATTCGGCGCACCAGAGCGGGAAAAATGCAGTCCAGTAGAAACCCTTTGCTATAAGTTCTCTGCCAAAACCAGAAAAACCAAAATTTTCATCAATTTTCCTGGTGATTTATCTATGGATTTAAATAGCAGTTACAGTGTAATGTTATGGTCACTATTTAGTAATTTTGATACTGTTTATTATCGTTATTGACAGTCGATATTTACCATAATTAATCACAGTAATATTTATTATATACACAATTGTAATAAACAAAATGCAATTGAAAACTTATCCGCAACATCAATTTAATTCCATGGATTTAGCCTCAACTTTTTTAGACAATGGAATGCAGAAAACTTGGCTTTTCCATACCTTTATGAAACCTCGATCTTCGAGCTACTTGCCGAATATGGTTTTCGTTCCTTTGCAGGAGCTCTTCAACTTTATATGATTCTGTTACTATTGGTCCGGAATAACCAACTTTTACCTGATCATGGAAATGCCAAGATAAGATTGTAGTAATAAGCAAAAGAATATGTTCACGAGTGAAAAAAACAGAGAAATTGATGAGAATTACAGATGCAGTATGATACGTTGCCTGGACTCTTAATTTTTCTTAAAGTATTCATTTTTGATACATTTCTATATATAGGTACGAGAATATGACCCCAAATAAAAGAAAAATTTAGAAAAAAAATGAACATACTGTGCGTGATCTTACCAAATTCTTATTTATAGCTGTTACTTCTTCCTCAACAAATGCCATTGAGTAATCATGAGGTTGGAATACATGACTTGCATCAAAAAGATCTGACCTATCAAACTTGCTTTCCTCCAGCTGATATGTTGCATTAAAAAAACCGTGCATATTTGATCCGTTTCCAGGCTGCTCCGGCTGCCTGGAATTGGTATGAACACTTGCAGGAACATCTTGATTCTCTTGTTTCGTAACGTTGAAGGTTTTAGCATTCGAAAAGGCAAAGCTTGATGAATCTGCATCACTAGGTTGACTTAGTGAGGAAGGCTGATTGTAGGAAAGTGTCGATGTGGAATCTCTTCGCTTCTTTGCCCAGGAAAAACTGCTCGACCCTGTCAGCGGTGGTGGAGCCGTGAAAATATCGCCTTGAGATATGGTTGTTGCTTGAGAAGTTTCCGACCTTGCATCAAAGGGGAGATTCAGCTGTCCTCTACGAGCTGTACCGTCTTTTCCGTTCGGATTGTTTGCCGTAAAACCATAGATCTTACTATTGTCTCGCACTTCCTGCATATATAAATCGAAGCAGCTAACCGTTAGCTATTCTTGCAAGCACCAGATACAAGCACATACCTACAGGAAAAAAGAGAGTAGGAAAGACCTCTTTCGATGCTGTTTTACAGAAATTGTTCAGTTCTTGCGAAGTTTTACAAGATCTTCGTGTTTTTCTTGATACTCCGGAATCTCGGGTTCTAGATCCGGACTTCTTCCTGACATTATAACGAACAAAGATACAAAATTCAAGGGAATCAAGCTAAAGAAACATCCCAAGCATCCAGTTTTTCACAATTGTTTGACGCACAGAATTATTAGATATTGCACCTAGTATTCATTAATAAATATTTGGTGTTAAGACAACAAAGTACTGATCATGTTTCTGAGATCGAAAAAATGGATAAATCTTTGAAGGTGCAGAACAAAGTATAGGCTTTCGGTTAGACTTTCAGAACTCATAATTACATGTCAAAAAGTCGAATGTCAAAATTCAGTAGTTCTTGATGATATTTAGTAATAACTATAAGCATGCAATGAAATTAAACCGAGACTTAGGAACAAGAAGTGAGAATTTCACCTTCGTAGTTCATCGCGCTGTTTAGCATCGATTTCTTTATTAGGTGTATACTTCGGCAAGCTTGATGGATCACAGGGATAGGGTTGTGTGCGGAAATACTGAAACAGATGTAATAGATAAAACATGGAATCAGGAATTTAAGTTCATATTAAAATTTTTTAACATAGATAGAATCATATTGGAGCGATCCTAAACTGGAGTGGAATTATTTTGGTGGCATTACCTCGGACATTAGCGATGACAAGGCAGTCCCGCGCTTGTCGGGTTCGATTGAAAGAAGAGCTTCTAATAAGTTCATTGCAGTTGCCGGAATATCTTTAAACCTTTCGCGAAGACAACTTTTGTAAGGATGCTGAGGTTTAAGCATGGTTGAATGAGGGAGCCGAATCTTTGTCCAATACTCACAGGGTGGGGAACCGCATAGCTTGAAGATTTTATGCAGTTGTTCAACCTGCCAAAACGAAGGAAGAATCCAACCCACTTGAGCTGCCTAATAAATAAATATGACCGTCACTCTATCAATAAAAGTAAAAGTTTGCCAGCTATCATTAGATGTCGAATAGTTCGGATAAATAAGAAGGCAATGCAATATAAGTAACACAGTCACCTCGGTTCTTCCTTTAAGGATAGGCTTTCCGATAAGAAGTTCCGCGAAAACACAGCCTACACTCCACAGATCGACTGAGACTTCATAACTTGTTGATCCCATCAAAAGTTCAGGAGGGCGATACCATAAAGTAACTACTCGACTTGTTAATTGTTGCCTGTTTTTCGAAGTAATGATGTTTGCCAATCCGAAATCCCCCAATTTCAGGATTCCTTCATTGTTTACCAGAATGTTAGATGCTTTAATATCTCGATGCATTATACCTAGCGAATGACAATGCTCGAGTCCCGATAATAGCTGCCCCATATAGCACTTCACCTACACAAAAGAAGCAACATAATGTTATGATCGAGTTTCAACTATAAGTGGAATGTATGCCTTTTCGAACTTATCATAAGATACAAACCAAACCTGTGCCTCACTGAAATTGATATCAGGAGAAGAAGATAGTCCGGCAAGATCATGCTCCATGTACTCGAATACGAGGTAGACGGTACTTGAAAACCGAGATGTGATTACTCCTTCCAGTTTCATGATATTCGGATGGTCGAGTCTGCGTAGGATTGTTATTTCTCGTGCCATAAACCTAATGCTTTCCGGCTGAAAGTTATCAAACCGCACCTTTTTCAACGCGAACATCCTCCCGGTTTCAACTTCGCGTGCTTGGAATACGCTGCTGTATGTACCTTGTCCAATCTACATCGTGAAAATTAGGGATTCAAAAGAATTCTTGTCAAAAATCAGGATTTACGCAATGACCAAATTATGATCATTGAACCACGTACGGTCGAAAATATAAGAAAAGGAAAAAAAAACATCATCACCATAAAAAAAATGATACTATGAGTATAATTGACTTCATATTTGAAACTGCGAAACATCTAGCCTGATTGCACATCGAACAACATATCGATTGCTGCTACAAACTATAACTTAGTACTCAGCTCATTTAGCAAATTAATCAAACAATGAATCTTGAATCAATAGAATATAAGCCCCCAGCTTTTAGGAAAGCATGGTAAACCTAGGGTACTTGAATTGTGTGTGAGTGTGAGACACGTGTATAGTCTATTTTTTTAATTTTTTCATATATTCAGAGGATTCTAAGAGGATCATATTCTCATAGTATATGTGCTAGACATGGGTTTTGGACATCCTAAATAGCAAAACATATATCAAACAGAGGGATGCTTAAAAATCTGCTCACAAATTTGACTGCAGTTGACAATTAAACATACCAATTTCAAATAGCATAATGCACTTGATTTGATACTGTGATTAATAAACTTCTACTTCCAAATCATTTTGATGGAAAAACTTATAAATTAAAAAGGAAAAAAAAATAAAAAAAAGAAAAGCTTAGTTACCTTCTCCAGTTTCTCAAAAGCATCAGCCTGCAAAGGAACCCAACCATGAATAGCTTCACCAGCAGCTAAACTTAGCCAAGGAGGCCACCCGGCAGCAATCTGTTCAGCCTCAACAAGCCTATGAGAAAAGCCTAATTTGAAGCCAAAAGAGCCACTCTTCCTGCTAGAACGCCCCCTCCTTGATTTACTCAACTCCTGGCTTCTTTTCACCTGATGATGGTTCATAGTTTTACCATTTTCATCCAATTTGTCATTCTCTTTATCAACCTGTAATCTCCCAGATTGTTGTTTTTGTGATAACGAAGAAGAAGAAGAAGAAGAAAATATCAAACAATGGCTATTGTTGTGAACCACTGAAACAGGGGAGGCTGCTGCCACAACATTGCCACCATGCTTGGAGTTAATGCAACCCATTTTAGCTCGAAACCAAGATTGACCCTTATCAGGAAAAAAAAGGTCTGGGTCAAAATGATCAAATCATTCTCCACATTAGAGCCAAAGGGTAAGCATTGAGTCTGGGAAACAAGACTGAAACCCAAAAAAAAAAAACCAGAGTTACAGACAGAAAGAACTGAGACGAAAGCAAAAAAAAAAAAAAATGTCTTGGTCTTTGGTTTTCGAATTCTGCGGAGGGAATTGGAGGATAGCAAAGGAAGGGAAAGGAAAAGAGAGATTTGTGGGTCCATATTGGCACATCTTTTGTTGTTAGAATTTGAGGATTTCTTGTTCTTGCAAAAGGTTAAAAAGCAAGACAGTTGAGAAGGTTTTTTTTTTTTTGGTTACACCGTTTTCGAGCTCGTTGATTTGGTTTTCACGTAAATTGCAATCTTCATTTATGGGGTGGGGACAATTGGGAGTTCCCCTGTTCATTTCGTAAATTTAAATTTAAAATATTAAATATTATTTTATATAAATATTTATATATTTTTATAAATTTAAATAAAGATATTATTTTATTATTAAATAATAATTCGAATCAAATGAATTCAAATTTAAAAAAAACTTTATTCAAGGCTTAACTTGTATAAGTCGAATGAGTAACTTAAATTTTAGACGAGTTTAATTAAGACTAGGGTTAAAAAAATTAAATCAAAAGTTAAATCAATCTGACTTTTATTTTTTAATTTAATTAATTGAATTGACCGGTTTGATAGATTATTTTAAATAATCAAACATTACATTTAAAATATACATATATATAATCGATTTTTTACCGATTCAATTCAAATTTTTATCGGTTAAATCGATTTTTTACTAATTCAATAAAAGATCAATTCTAATATATGCACTGAACTAGACCTTAATCAATTCCCAATTCAACTGATAACTCTAATCCCATTTTTAATCCATGATTAATATGATATTATATATTTAAATATGACTAATATATTTAATACATTATTATTTATGATATATTTAATAACTATCGTATATATATATATTTAATACAAAAATATAAAATACATATTTATATATGAATTATCAAACTAAACAGTAAATACAGCCCTTTTTAAGGGATGTGGTTTAAGTATGGTGATTGGTTAATTAATCTTTTGAACCATTTTGAAAGATTAAGCGGTGATGATAAGTAATTATTATATTAAAGTGAGTTAAAGGGTGACTTAGAATTCTGCGTTAAAGTTTATTGTTTATCATTACGAAGGATTTGTTTGTTACTTCTTTTAATGGGTCCATACCTTATTCTAAAGAAAAAACTCACTAAAGCATTTAAAAACAACTTTGCAGTCTTTTATTTAATGCTTGAGAAAATTTTAAAAAAAAAAAAAACTTTGAAGGATTTAGTTTGAAAAACCTTTAATTAAATGATTTAATAAATTTCATACAAAATAAGTGATTTTGGAATACAAAACTTGCCATAATCTAATAAAGCATGGAAGAAGAACAGGATGAAACCATTTTTCTTAAGGGGAATCATGGCCTTGATGCCAAATTATTTGAGGACAAAGAATATGGGCCTTAATTAGAGGTGTTAATTACCGAGTCATGATTTAAAAATTTTAAATTTTTTTATCCAAATCCAAAGGGTTTAACTCATGATTTAGATTAGTGTTAAAAAATATTAAAATATTATTTTTATATTAATTTTTATATTTTATAATTAAATTAAAATAAAATTTTTTATTAATTTTAAATAATTTTTGCCTGGTACGACGAGGATGAGACAAATGCAACCGGATTGCTTGTCATATGATGGGTAGCCCCAGTGTAAATGGAAAAATGCTGTTTAACGCTCAGAAGATGAATTCATAATACCCACGTGATGAGTTGTTTGACGCTGAGCAAAACTCAAGCTGTAATGCTGTGGATATACAATAGCCATGTCTCCAGAGCGAATATAAAGTATACATATCCAAGTCAATCATAGAGCAGAACCCAAGATACCCTAATAGGATTGCTTCTGCTGTTGATAAGAAGACGGTGCTTTAGGTTATGAAACTAAAGCTACTTACTTTATGATTATTTTAAATATGTTTCTCGTAGATACGTTAAAAAATTATTATCGTCATGATTCAAATCAAATCGATTTAATTTTAATAAAAAATTATATTTATACTTACTTTGAACTTGACATTTAAAAAATTTTAAACTTAACACAATTGATTCATTTATTGACATTAAATAAATTTAATATTTAAATAGTAATGTCAGCGACCTCTTATTTTATTTTGAGACTGCAATATGTTTTATATTACGAGAATTATGCAAGGAGAAAGTAACAATGAGTTGGTTAGTTGGAAGCTGGGGCTGAAACAGTAGCCCCAGCACTTGGTTTCCTACAACTGAAACGATGGGCTTGTTGGAACAGACTTGGTAAATTATGGTCCACAGGCATGTTCCCACTTGGATTCCTAAAATCCTGAGAAAGCTCAATGTATAAAAGAAGGCTCTAACGGCGTCTTAAAAGCCGATTATAGCAATCGAAAGTAAGCCCCATGGTCAATGAAACTTGGTTGCCATGACTAAAAAAGAAAAAGGTTAAAAAAGCATTGCAAAGTAGACCAATTCAAGATTGAACCATAAGCGATTCGAAAAAAAAAAAAAGATTAAAAGATATTATTTTAATTAAAAAATAATAATTTAAATCAAATCGAATTAATTCGAATAAAAAAATAAACTTAAACCTAAACACAAATCAAGCCTAGTTGAGCAGACTATCAAATCTTAAACCCTCAAACGAGTTTATGCCACTGTAATATCAAACACACATATGTAGTATCTAAAGGTAATGGAAAACAAAGCTTGCGAAACTACCACCGACTTTCCAATGTCGAGATTATGTCAGATATTACGATAGATAAAGGTTTTGAAGTAATGAGCTGCATAACGAAGGCACCAGTGGTCTAGTGGTAGAATAGTACCCTGCCACGGTACAGACCCGGGTTCGATTCCCGGCTGGTGCAGTTGTTGGAGCAATGAAGGATTAACTGCGCTCGTGTGGTGGAAGGGTCTACACGCTGTCTGATGCAACGATGGAAATTGCGCATCTGAG
>JAQSVH010157776.1:0-27205 GCA_029448705.1 Adansonia digitata | reverse complement strand
AAATAAATATTTTATATATTTATAAATTAATTATTTTTCACATTTAATTCAAATTATAATATAAATTATTATAAATTATTTTTATTTTTTATTTATTTAAAAAGGAAAAGAAGAAAAAAGGGAAAAAGAAAAAAAAAGATAATTACATCAACATGACATCAATAGTCACATGTTATCTCTCATTTTTAAGGGCTATTCTAACTATTTTACTAACGAAAAAAACTACATTTACATGAAACTTTAAAATTAAAGATCTGATTGATATGTCTTAAAATTTGAGACTATATGAGTAATTAACCCTAAAATATATTAAACTCTGCGCCATTTAATAAGATCGAAAACTCCTCCTTCTTTGCAATCAGTGCACATTCATGATCGAACACATTTTCATTCTTATAAATACCAATAACTAGATCATTCTTATATATCAAAATCATTTTTATAAATATAACTAGATCGTAGCACACTCAAAATGTAAGTGATTAAGAGAAAATATGAAAAACTTTTATTCGTGACTAATTTTATTCTTTTTTATATAGAAAAGATTTTCAAAAAATATAAACTTAATTAAGTTCAAGGAGTTAAGATAATATTAAAGGCAACCATTCTCATCACACTAATAAAATAAAATGGCTAAGTTTAATATTACGAGTTAAATAACAATAACATAATTGATAAATTTACAACCAAAAAAAAAACTAAATTCATATCAAATAATAAAATAAGGGTGTAAATATAATTTATTATTTTAAATACATTACTTTTTAAAAAATTAATAACTTTTTTAAAAGCCTATCCACTTATGTTTAAAAACTAATCATTTATTTTAAAAAATATATTATATATAATGTATTTTTTCTTTCACCCCACATGGTGAGTGTATATTTTTGCAGTTATATATAATATAGATATTTAAAATAATATTAAATAATAATGAACAAAAAGTGATAAAAAAAAATCCCTAGCTCTTCACTATGACCATGAAATTACCAATAATTTGCTTTCAAAATTTTGAAGTCAAAAACGATATATGATCCAAAGTTTAAGACCAAACTTACCATCTACTCTAAAATTTTTAAGGTTTTACAATTAAGTACTCCAATTTTACTTAATTGTACACACGATTGGTTACTCCAAATTAAGGGGAAAAAAAGACACACACACTTGAACTGACTCTCATCTATCAAGTTTGTAACAAAATTAGTCAAATAAATGACACGTCAAAAACAAGCACTACGTAGTAAGTACTGATATGCTGAAAGTAAGTGAATTATCCAACAGATTGAACCTTAAGCAGAAACTTTATGAGTTGCATTAGTTCTTGCTAATGGAATAACTGTCTAAGTTAACCGAAATTACATGGAGTAATCCAACAAACAAATCGAAAGCTGGGCCCTATATCACATCATACAAAGCTAAGCTTGAAGCAAAGTAAAGATTTGACACATGAGAGTTATATTTTCTGCTCAAACCATATATCCTTCATTCTACTTGCAGAAGTCTATTCCTCTTAGTAATCTCACTTGAGGAAAAAGGTATATTTATGCTGATAACAGAAAGTTAATCGATGTTATATGGAAATATTACAGCCTAATTCTTTCGCAGCAGTATGGAGAAACTGTACAGGCATTCCTCTTGCAAGTTGACTACGAGCTTCCCATGTCAAGCACTTCTCGATATCAGTATGCCAGTCGATGACACCGATGCTGAAGTACTGATAAGAGGAGCCACCGGTGCCATTTATTTCCGCCTGCTTAGAATTAGATTCGATTGAACCTGTATGCAAAATATTGCGAAGGACTGATGTGCTGAGAGCGCGAACATGTGCACTTGGGTGAGAAAGACATCGAGTTGTTGCTGGTAGACGACACTGCATGAATCAAAAAGATTAAAGACCACATCAGCATTGATATTGCAGTGACATCAGGCAAAAGAAAAAAGAACTTTCTCCTCTTCTATTTGCTCTGTTTCGCTCCATGTTAATGGAAATTAGAATTTAGAAGGAACAGCTTGAAAGCATGTTAATTCAGTTAATAATACATATAGTGTTTTAACATTGACAAAATGTATAAATTGATATCTAAAGGGGAAAAAAATTATAATTTGCATCCTAAACTTGCAAATTATGTATCATTTTAACCTACCTCTTAACACCATTAACCCAGTTGGCCTACATATGTGGCATCTGACTAATATGATCCCTTCAATTGTATCCTTTTCAACTCCTAGACTGTAAAAATCTCATCTAAGAGCCCAATTGTGGGAAGCCACTTGGCTTTTTACAAAATATTTAGCATTTTTATTTAACGCATGACAATGGCAATATTACACTGGCAAAATACCATGTAGGTGGGTTGGGTTAACAGTGTTGGGATTTTGATTAACCTGGTATAAAGTTCATGGGGCAAATTGTACATTTTTTCTTTTAGGTTACCAATTTTTAGATTTCAATATATAGTTCATATACCAAATTTGTAATTAACTATTTTGAATTTAACCCTAAGAGTATAACCAAATTGAGTATGCCAATAAAGGGCATTTGCTCACCTTTAACAGGTTCGAAAGTCCATCTGCAACTGCCAGTCCAGATTCTCCCCACCCTAGTACTGGCTGAACTGCTCTAGCCGTTGCTTCCAGCAGCTGCCATTTTTAAATAAAAATTAAAGACATTAAGGAAGCTTTGAGATGAAATGGTGAATGACCATCCATATAAGAGACAGTACCTCCAGTTGCGGTAAAGTGCAAGCTTCCCCATCGACAAGCATCCCATCTGTGGCACGTAGAAGTAGATCAGACGCACTTGCCACAATTACCAATGATTCTGGGCTATCATGGTTTCTCATTAGTTCCACTATCAACTTTACAATCCGCTGATTGATTCTCCACATCTTCTGACCTTGATCGTCATCTTTGGCAATCCATGGCTGCAATTCCCTATCCGCCTGACAAGAACAAAAGGCCATAAAAGTGACCAAACAAATAAAGAAAATAAAGTTAAGAAACAATAAACCTATACAACAAGGAAATTTATGGCTGCTGATTTAGACACCATCTAGGAGACGGTTCATCACGTTATACAGAGGTGTTCTATCATAAATGGTAGATCTGTATTATATTACCATAATTATGGATTGCAGTCATCTTTTACAAAACATATGGTGTTCAAGTCAGCAACCATAAAGCAAAGCAGGCCATTTTGTCTTTCTATTTTTAAACTAATAATCTACAAGAAGAACAAAATTTGGACCTGAAGAACAACTGCTGTAGCTGCTTTTGTCGGCGATGCTGATACCACATTGCACAATGCATCAACCACCTAAATTGATACAAGTAGGGTAGTCAGATAAATATATTTCCAAGAAATAATAATGGTAAATTTACACATGAACCATAGGGCAAGCTCTATTCTTTTGCACTCACTTATTAGTTTCAGTTAAATTTATTTGCATTGCAGAATGTTACCAATCCACACAATTATAAAAATCACATTTTCTGAAAAGAAAAAAAAAATTCCTATGTCATCAGCTAAGGTGCATCCTTTTCTCATTAATTTTTAAGTGAAGGTAGATCCAGTCAAATATTCTACTCTCTGACATAGAAGAGTGCTATTAATCTTGAACACATGAAGCAATACCATACTAACACATGCATCACACAAAAAATAATTGCTATTTTCTAGTGGCGAAGAATTTTCGAATGCCACTAACAAATAAGCATATATATTTGATTTCTTTCACGATTTCCAGAATGAAAATTAAAGTCGCATCTCTGCTTTCTGCACTACTGGATGCAACCAAAGATTGGTGAACAAGAACTATTGGGTTTCAAAATGGTGCACCTTACACATGCAGAAATGTGTTTAAAGAAAATGGAACCAAAACTATAAGTAGCTAGAATATAAGAACCTATAAAGCATTAGAGTTGGATGAACAGCCTCTTTCACATCTAGAAGAAAAATATCCTATATGAACTAGAAAACTAGAAGTAGCAATACGTAATAGTACCCATACAAACAACTCAACCCAATGAGGAATTTGTGGCTTTGGGTTTCATATTTAAGTGGTTTGTGACAAAATGAAATTGATCCTAGACTCATGGAAATAACTATGCGAATGTTTAGGTTGACCTGCTTAACTTAAATTGACACATAATAGAATTGCATATTGGTAGTGCCTATGTGTCAACCTGCATAAGACCTAACCCTTTTAAGCATGTTCATTGGTTTGTTTCTATATGGGGAGAGTATGCAAATCCTGCTCTTTGAGCAGGATGATGCAAATCCTGACATAATAAGCAAAATGGGTCATATTTGGATGGTTTATATCCTTCTACACCAAGTTGCTGACATGACCCACAGACACAAATTGTCGCCACTGAATAGATATTGTATCTTTCCCAAACTAATTAGAAAACCATGTCAGACAACCAGCTCAAGGACTTCATAAAACAGTTCATGAAAGGCTTAGTCTAACATTCAGGCAACATTTGATATATTCTTAAAGAAAAATCATATGATGAGATTGAAGGCATTGCATCAAGGAGAAGTTGGATGATTGTCAAGTTTTTCCCAAATGTTTAAAACTTAGGAAGAACTTGCCACATTTACATTCCTAAAAACAGAAATAATTTCCAAGAATTGTCAAGATAAAAGAATATCATGCTGGAGGGACACGTATGATGCATTATGATTTGTTCATATACATATACATTTTAGTGTATACTGTGTCTCAGCATACAGAGTCTACCGCATGTACTCTGTAGTAATGAACGGTTGAGATCCAGCCAATACTGTTTGAACCAATAACTTTTAAAAAACTCATCATCACATCCATAGTAATAAGAACCATTTATAATCGGAACTCCAATCCATGTGAATGGTGATAATGGAGCCTGCTAATGAGTATTGGTCCTAAAATTAATAGAGTGGATTCAAGTCCCTTGTTGAAAGGCCCAAATCAAGATTTAATAGGCCACGTAACGACCAGAATTGCAACTAGATTCAAAGTTCAAATATTAGGATAAGTATATAAGTATTCATGAAGAAGTTATGGTGAAATACTGATTGAAACAAATGTTTCGACTGATATAGTTTATGTTGCTTTCAACATTAAAAAAAAAAAATTAAAGTTTGTTTCAAATAATGAAAGATTATAAACAAAAATTTCCTTTGCTCCTAATCAAATGCTAATAATATGATAAGCAGACGTTTAAAAATTAATACTACACCAAGCGTGACAGATATGATATTACCTGTCTCCATCCCTGTTGGGCGGATGTGCTTTCGGCACTGGGTTGTGTTTCAGGGGCTGCTATCAGCTTGTGCCACAATAGCGAAACAACAGAGAAACATAATTCCTGTTTCTCAACAAGCACAGATCTCAGAAGAATTTGTGCACTGCAATTGAATCCTATGTGCCTGTCCATTGTGAGAAAATTGGCTAAATCCGAGGCATCTACTGGAAAATTTGCTATACCTTTGCCCAAGGAATTCCCTGAGCTTTCATCTGATGCTAACACTCTCTGACATCTGAGATTATTGTCCAAATGAGTTGAATCTCCAGACTCTGAAGCCAATGACAACCCAGGATCAAAGGAAGTGGTATTTGTGCGTTTATTTTGTTTTCTGCCATCTAAACAAACAGGGGAATCCTTCCGAACGGGTGCATATATCAATTGTGCTTCTAATGGTTCGGCCTTGTTAACAATGGATGCAACAGCCTTGCTGTGAATATCAATGAGATTATATAACGATGATGCCCTGGTGTAAATTTCATTGTCCCACTTGCATCGCATCAGGACAGAGAGCGCATGCATGCAAGCCTTTGACCGTCTAAATAATTCAGAAACATGAGCCGCAACCATAGCAGCAGCAACTATTTCATTTGAACTATAACTCCATGAGGTGCCAACAGAAGATGGCTTCAACGAAAAAAGTGCCTCTAAAATTGCTAAGATTCTTTGAGTATGATGAATGGCTGAGTCAATACTAAGTCCATATTCAATAGAAGATCCATTTACTTTGGCAGGGTTGGCGGCAACTTGAACATCTTTAGCAGTTGAATGATTATTTCCTCTAGTAACCAAGGGGAACAACTGAAGCTCGCAGGCAAGAGCACAAACAGCAGCCAGCACATAAGAATCAAATGCAGCTACAGGCCCTTGTTTTTTCGTTTTTCTAGGTTTTATGTCCCTCAGCTTTTCAGATGGTGCTTGTGATTCCTCAGTGCTCTCATCAGGAGGATAACTTTCTTCACCTCTCGGTCTCTTACTCCCACTGAACTGAGCTTCATGGCTAACACACACAGTCAAGACAACAAACAGCAGGCGAGAAGCAAGCTCTACAGATGCACACGATTCTAAAAAGAGAGAATGGACCATTGTACGAAGCTCTGCCACAGCAAGATTCTTGGAGGCAGAACCTAGGCCGTATCTTGTTTTCCTGGTTTGCTCCCTGGAGGCTTCAGGTGGAAAGGTTCTCTTTAGGATTGCTTCAACAGTGGCCACAAAAATCTTCATGAGACATGCTTCAGAAGGGCTTCCACGTGGAAGGTATTCCAGGACCTTGAGAAGAGGTATGTATAGGTTCCATGATAGTATGGGAGGCTGCAAGGGGGTTGCAACAACAATTTCTGGAAGATCAACAGCTGAAGAGCTCAAGGGAATCAGGCCATAAGCAGCTTCCCATATAGTACATATTCTCCATTCCACCTCTGGCCCATGAGCACAAAGCATTGATGCAATACCTTGGGCAGTAGCTTCGATAGTTGCTTCAGCTGCAGGCACCTCTATCTGCGAACAGTATTTTGAAATAAGTTTTCAGTAATTGTGAACATGCAATATGTATGCATAAGCGTATCCATATGAACTACTTGTCAGCAAGTGAAAAAATAAAAACTAAAGAATGGTAGATAACATGCAAAATTTTTAAGTTCACCACTAATACCTGCTTCCTATAACATGAAATATATCCACCGGAAGGTTCATGCTGAACTTCAACTCCCTCAACTTGTCTTAATGGAGGAAAAAGCAGTGCAGGCTGTGACAGTATTCGAAAAAGTAGAGCTACAGCAGCGTCGGCAGCAATACCAGCTCTCATAGACATTGCAGTCCCGATTGCACGCAAAAAATGCAAATGCATCCAATTTCGAGGAAGCTGCATCAACATCCATAAAAGCAATTTGCTAAGGCAAACAGAATGGTAATAGCTGAAAGCATTATTGCATCATTCTTAACGAAACACAATTATACATCAACCCCTTAACAAACAATTGGTACTAGAACAGAGCACTTCCACGTAAAGAACATAAGGGTATATGTTGTACAGTATACTTCCCTGACATTCATGTAAGATTGATCCTGCCACATTGACCGATACATTCAACTAAAATGCCATAGGAGTTTTAAGAACAAGAAGGGTTTGACAACTGTTAACTGGTGCTATCACAGGTTTTCTGGTAGATAATGAACAATAGCGACATTTTATATCTTAATTTTAACTTCAATAGTCAGTTATATGCATGCATCCAACTTTAATAACACACTTCAATGAAGAATGGATGCATGCAACACTATTCCTCAGCATCTAGAAACACCTATCCAACCGATTTTCAAAAGCTAGTTTTGATGCAAACTGTTGGAAAGTGTTGATTTGTGGACTTTAGGAGGAAATGATTGTTGGATTTTAGGAGGAAATTAGTTTTATTTTGTTCTTGCTTTGTTCCTAATTATAAGGAGAAATATTCTATTTTGATTGTCTACCTAGTTTGTAGATTTGACAGTTCTTTATTCTTTGTGGTATATAAAAGCCCTCTTATGTACATGCTAATTGAATAAGAAATACAATTTCTTCTTTTTCCTTTGACATGAATCACAGCCCTATTTTTTTTTTTAACTCATTTCTCATTGTGGCAACCATTGTCCTCTGTTTCTTTATCTTTCTATGACATTCCCTTATTTTCCTTTTCTTGATTCCAAAGCATCAGAATGTCGGAAGTTTCACAAATCACCATCCATTCTAAAGAGACCGCAATAAATCAAACCCCTAGGAAACGGCAAAATACCTAGGTGGTGTATAGGCCGAACGGAAAATTGTCATAAGTGGTCTCAAATCTGTTCAAATATTTCTTAAAGTAACGGGAAACTCAGCCACAACTTCGAGGCTGGATCCAAATTGGAATATCCGAAATTTGCTATTTGGGGTGAAAAAGATTCCATTGTCATGTCTTAGCTTAGGAATGGTTCTCGTAAATAAGTGAAACATGTATGTTTTTAACCACTGCCAAACAGATATTCAAAGAAACACGATGTTGGATAAATCTTTGAGATCAAGACAACAATCTGCGCTACCAAACAAGAAAATTAATCGGTCACGGAGTATTCCAATATCTTGAAGAATTTATGGCAGGAGATGGATCACTGCTGGTGCATTGAAATGAAGAACAGTGAGGATGTGATCATTTTAAGAAATTTCATAGAAAATGATAGAACCTATGACTTCTTAACTAGCCTCAATGCTAAATTTGATCTAGTAAGGGTATAAATCTTAGGAAGGAAGAGATGCTATCATTGAATAAAGCATGATCAGTTATTCATGAAAAAAAGGAGGATCGGAGTTATGCTTGACAATGGAAGGATCAATGTTGCTTATAGATGGTACAAAAGAACTAGCTTCAAGTAAATCTATTGCAACAATGTAGACAGCAGGAAACAAGATTCAAACAAACCAAATAAAAGGAATTTGATAGTAAGCACTACAAGAAGCTAAGACACATAAAAGAAAATTGCTAGAAACTTCATGGTAGGTCACAGAATTCTAACCGAAAGTGGCAACACAAGGAACAAGCACACTTTGCTCAAAGCCAACATCACCAATACTCTCATTGATCAGACTACTCCAAGTAGTAGAAAGTTTGACAAAGATGATATTGATTGACTGAGATACATTCTTGACTAACTAGAAAAGACCAGCTACATGTTTATTAGCACTCTCAGGTAATTTTCCTTCCCCATGTGCTTTTATTTTCTCGAATCCTAACACATTCGTCTCTTGGACATTGAGAGCAACCAACCATATGACCTCCTCATCTTATAGTTTCCACTTCCAACCCATGTTGTAATGATAAAAAGACTATAGTCGATGGTTCCTTAATAATAGTAGTAGGCTAAGAGACATTCATACAGGACAATCCTTAATCTTAAAAGATGTCTTTCATGGGCCAAAATTGTCAACCAACCTTCTATCTATAAAATAAATTACAAAAGATCTAAATTGTAGTTTGACTTTTTTGCTTCATATTGTGTTTTAGAACCAAATAACGGGGAAGATGATCGAGCGTGCTAAGGAAAGCAATGAACTTTACTATCTTAATTTTCCTAATAGCTAAGTGACAACTGGGGCTGGTTACTTATCCATGTTCATGTCTAAAACAGTAGTCAAAATAAAGGCCAAATTTGGCTTCGACATCTTCTCATCTTGGTCACCCATCTTTCAAAATTCTTATTATGATATTTCCTTCTCTATTATTGATATTAAAAAATTCCATTGTGATTTATGTGAGTTTAACACAAAAAGTTTCATTTAAGCAATGAAAAATCTTCGTTTCCTTTTTAATTGATGCACGGAGACATTTAGGCTTTGCATGGTTGGGTGGCAAGAAATTTGGAAAGATGAAAAATTGGAAGAGGAGAAAAATGAAAAGATGGAAAGAAAAATTTAGTGTTCTTCATAGGAAAGATAGAAAAGTGGAAGGAAAAAAAAATTTTTCCTTTCATTGCTTGGTATGATTAAAAAATGAGAGAAATGAAAATAAAAAGTATACTGTTTTACTAGTATACCCATTAGAATTTAAGATGAAAAATATGAAACTTAAAAAAATAATAGGTAATCTTGCAAAAATACCCACATGATACACACCACTCATTTTCTTTCCTCTTTTCTTTTCAATTTGGAGTGATTTATTTTGTTAATAGGTGTGGAAAATGATACTCTTTCCAATTTTCTTTCTAACCAAGCACATCCAAGATTTATTTTCTTTCCACTTTTCCACCCTCTTCTATCCATCCTTCCTCTTTTTCAGCCAACCAAGCACACCCTTAAGGTCCATTAAAAGGGGCTAATATTCCTGGGGCACAACAATTTGTTACATTGTTGATGATTGTACTTGGGTATCATGGGTCTCTCTCTTGAAAAAAAAATCCTATGTGATCATAGTTTTTCAAAATTTTCACAAAATGACAAAAAATCAATGTGGTGTGCGAATAAAAAGATTGCAAATGCATAATGCTAAGGAGTCTTTTGATAAAGTTTTATCCATGTTTCTTCCGGAGGAAATTGTCCATGAATCCTCTTATGTTGATAATCAAGAAAATAAAGTGGCAGAAAGAAAAAAATGGTCACCTTTAAGCAACCCATGACCTCCTTTTTTAAAGAACAGTTCCAAAACAATCTTAGAGAGAAGCTATACTGAAAGCCACTCATATCATTAATAGGGTTCATTTTAGGTTTTAAGCTTTAAGAGTTCATAGGAGAGTTCTCAACTTTTTTCTCCCCAAATTTTTCTATATCGCTTGGCTCCTCGTGCTTTTAGGTGTCTCTTTTATCCATGTTCATAATCATTTCCAAAGCAAGCTTGATTCAAGAATAATCAAATGTGTTTTTATGGGATATTCTTCTCTTGAAAAGGGAATAGGTTCTACCATCCTCTTACCCGTAAAATGTATGTTTCCATCGATGTCATGTTTGTAGAGCTCGAGTATTACTTTGATCATCCTTTTCTTCAGGGGGAGACACCTAATCACGAAAATAAGTATGATTTTCTTGACCTTTTTAGTCTTGCACATTCATATATGCCCGACTCCATGCTTAATCCTTACCCAAAATAGTAACCCCAAACCTATCCAAAACAGTGAAACCGAACTTGCTCATGCCATAGACTGCTAAAAGACATTGGATGATCTAGTATTAACAAAGCCACTGCAAGTTTACTCAAGCAATAAAGGATCCAAAGTTAATCCAAAGCAAGTCCAAAGGTCAAAACTAAGGCTTAGAAGTGGAACAAGTTGCAAGCTAAATACTCTTACTATTGTAACCTTTAACAATGATCATCTAAATCCCCTTCACATTCAGAAAATCTACTAGAAAATGCACAAAACACCCAATTTCCCTTTTCTTTTTTTTTTCCCCCCTTTTGAAAGAATCTCACCTTCACATAAGGCCTTCCTCACGTAAACTCCATAGCCATTCCTCAAACCCTATCTAATGCACCAAGTAGTGAAGAATTGAAACAAGCAATGATAGAGGAGATGCATGCACTTAAGAAAAACAAAACATGAGGATTGTGGAATTATCAAAAAGGAAGAAACCTATGGAATGTAGATGGATATTTGCCGTGAAGTATAATGCTAATGGGTCCTTTGAACGATATAAGGCAAGGTCGATGGCCAAGGCTATACCTAAACTTACGGTGTGGACCATAGAAACCTTCGCATCAATGGCAAAAATTAATACTGTAAGGGTACTACTAGTGCTTGCGGTAAACTTTGATTAGACATTGAAGAGTTCGATGAAAAAAAATGCATTTTTTACATGACGATCTTGAAAAATAGATGTACATGGAAGTTCTAGGATTTAGTACAGGAAGTTCTAGGATTTAGTACAGGTTGAAATGGCATGGTTCGTCGGCTAAGGCATTATAAGGGTTGAAATACTCTCCAACAGCATGATTTGGAAGATTTGCTAAGGTCATGCTAGCTATTAAGTATAACCAAAGTCCATGGAATCACACCTTGTTTATTAAGCACTCCACATTAAAAGGGTTACTGCGCTCATCGTGTATGTTGATGATATTGTTGTCACTTATAATAATCACCAAGAACAAGTAGCTCTTAAGGCTTGGTTAGCAAAACAGTTTGAAACGAAGAATCTTGGCAAGTCCAAAAATGGGATCCTTATCTCACATCAGAAGTACATGATAGATTTACATAGGTAGGTAAGACTAGTCGTAGTCTTACAAAGACACCAATACATCAAAATCACAAGCTAGGAGTTGCAACTAACGATGAACATGTGGGTATGGAAATGTATCAGAGACTAGTTGGAATGTCGATTTATCTATCACACACTAGACCCAATATAGCTAGACTTGGCAATCATGTATTCGTGTCATATTCGTGTATTTTATCGTGTCATAATCATGTTCAAGGTTTTTTTACATTTATATCAATTCTGATACGTTCATAATTCGTATTAGATAAATTTTGAGAATATATTTATGCTGTGTCATGCCGTGTTTTTTTTTTTTTATTAACTTTATACATGTCATATTCATGTAATCGTTTCAAATATTGCCAAGTCTAGATATAGCATATGCAGTGAATAAAGTCAATTAATGCATGATGAATATTACAGTATTTAAAGGCCAAACCAAGTAGAAGAGTTCTCTTTAGAAAATGTTTAAGTCTGAGTTTGGAAGCATATACAGATGTAGACTAAGCTAGCTCAATCATAGATAAGAGATAATATACAGATGTAGACTATGCTAGCTCAATCATAGATAAGAGATAACAATTTGGTTACTTAGAGAAGTAAGACACAAAGATCAAGTGCAAAAGCAAAGTTTTGGGCCATGGCACTAGGATTGTATGCACTACTATGGCTAAAAATGATTATCAATAATTTGAAGACCACAATAAAAAGAAGTTATATTGCGACAAGAAGTCAACCATCAACAATGCAACACGATCCACCAAGCAAGTAGAAGTAGATCGACATTTCATAAAAGAAGATTGATAATGGCTAATATGTACACATTATGTATGTCTTAACTGTGGGAAATTGTTTACAACTAGCTGATTATTCTTAGGCAGTTAATTCCTTGTACATAGGAGATAAGATAGGATTCCAATAAAAAATGAGATTAGATTTAGTATTTGATTTCTCTAATAAATCCCATAAATCATGGGATTTTGATTATGGTTGACTTTAGGTGCTAGAGGAGTACTAGGGTTGTATATATATACTGTAATTCTTAAAAATATAATGAAGTGACAGTTTTCGTTCTACCAATTTTCAACATGGTATCGAAGCTTTGGGGATCCATTATATTTGACCTTAATTGCCGGATATTTGTCCTTCATTATCGTCACCATACTCTATCCCTAGCCTATCCTTAAATGCTGTCACTATATTGCTTTTGCTCTTTCGATTCCTATAATGTCAGAAACTGGAAACCCGATCGTTTCAGCCCAATCAGATGAAGAGATCGGATTCCAACTTAGAGAGTTAAAGAGTATTCAAGCTGCTTATAGGTTAGAAGGAAAAAACTAACTTAAGTGGTCACAACTCATCCCCATAGTGTTGAAAGGAAAAAATGGAAGATCAGCCATCTAATGTGTACAGATCGTAACCTAGGAAATTTGACGTTTGCTGCATGGGATGAGTACAATCCCATGATTATGGCATGGTTGTGAAACTCGGTGACTCCCGAAATCAATGATACCTGCATGTTTTTGGCTACTGCAAAGGATATTCGGGATTCAATTCAGCAAACTTATTCTAAAGCAAGAGATGCGCTCAGTTGTCCAGGGTCAAGGTGAAAACTATGACAACAAAACAAGGGAATAAAACAGTCACTAAGTGTGCGAACCAACTAAAATCATTATGGCATGAATTGGATCACTATCGGGTGATACAAACCAAATGTCCTGAAGATGCTACTGTCCTAAAAGATTTCATTAAACAAAACAGAGTTTATGATTTCCTAATGGGACTTAATCTAGAATTTGATCAAGTAAGGGTACAGATTCTTAGGAAATCAAAGGTTCCATGTTTCAATGAGGTGGTGGCTTTAGCTCAAAGTGAAGAAGGTAAAAGAGGGTTGATGCTTGAACCACCAAGCACTATAGTTCAGCCATGGTAGCGGAAGGAAAAGTCATGGTCACAGGAGAAAGGGGGACAACACTACAAGAAAAAAAAAGGCGGTCAACAAAAAAACTCAAACCTATGATAGGCTATTTTGTAGTTAATGCAAGAAGTCTCATCACACAACTCTGACAAATGCTGGAAACTTCATGGAAAAGTTGCAAGTTGAGAATGAAGTCAGAAAAGGGGCAATCAAAGAACAACGGGCAAGTCCACATTGCTATAGATTCTTCAAATGAGATGGTTGGTCCAAATCAAAAAGAGATTGAGAGGATAGGATCACTCATCAAAAGCTGTGAAAAACATGAAGGATCTTCAGGTACTTGTTCTTCAGCATATTTAGGTAAGTTTCCATCTTTCGTTGGATTAAATGTTTCGAGTACAACCTTTACCAACTCTTGGGTCATGGACTAAGTGCAACAGATCACATAACAGACCTTTCCAATATTTTTTGCCTCACCTATTCCCCATGCCCAAGCAGTAGGAAAATAGCCACGGCTGATGGATCTCTGACCATGGTAGCAGGTTTAGGAGATGTTAAAATAAACCCATTGGTTACCTTAAAAATGTTCTCATGTTCTCAAATTGTCTACAAACCTAGTCTCTATACAAAAAGGCAACAGAAACCTATTTTGCAATGTGATTTTTAATAGCAGTTATTGTACGTTTCAGGACAAGGATTCGTTAAGGATGATTTGGGGTGCTAGGGAAAGGAATGACCCCTATTATCTTGAAGCAACATTTCAGCCAAATATTACCAAGGACAGATTGTCTTCTTCTTGCATATCAGAGTTAGTTTTATCCAATAAAGAGAGAAGTTTACTTCATCACAATCGACTTGGACATCCATCATGCAGGATTATTAAAGTTATGTTTCCTTCATTGTTTAGAGAATTAAATGTCGAAAATTTTCAGTGCAAGATGTGTAAGCTTGCTAAACACAAGCATGTACCTTTCCAATTAGTAATAAACGAAGTTCTGATCCTTTTCATCTTATCCATAATGATATTTGGGTCCGCTAATATTCCTAATATTTCTAGGGCAAGACAGTTTGTTTTTTTCATAGATGATTGTGCTTGTATTACTTGGATTTTTCTTCTTAAGCATAAAACTGATGTTAGTACAGTTTTCCCTAATTTTTATTTCATGATAAAAAAATCAATTCTCGATCAATATAAGAAAGTTTAGGTCTGATAATGCCAAAGACTATTTTAATCAAGTCCTTACCTTATTCTTTCAGAAAAAGGATTGTACATAAGTCATACTGTGTCAACACTCCACAGTAAAATGAGGTAGCTGAGAGGAAAAATGGTCATCATCTTGGAAAAAAAAAACCTTAGCATTGTCCTCGATAGAACCCCCCCAAAGCATTTCTATAGACAAATGGGCCGACCTCCCTCACTAGAAACCCCCCAAAGCACTTCTATAGACAACTTAATTCGATGTCCTTGATACAACAACCAAAATTTGTTATTAAGGACTGTCCTTCTCATATATGCTAACAAATTTTGCACTTATTATGTTAAAGCTCATAAATTCCTCTTGGATCTCACACTTTTGATAGACAAAATTCAAAGTTATCCAGGTGAGAATCACATGAAATTTGAGTTTGGTAGTAGAAAGTAGCATTTGATATTCAAATATATGCAATGAAAGCATTTAACTTACCCTTATACCAGTTGCATAATCTTCCGCAGCACGAAGGAGTTCCACGAGCTGTACAGCAGCATCAAGTGCATCCGGAGCCCATGATGGTGGTGCTTCTAGAAGCCCAAGAAGAAGTCTTTGGGTGGCACTTGGAGTTGCAATGGCATAGTACCTAATCAGAAAAAAGTGAAAAATGAAAGAAAAATGAAAACTACATCATAATAGACACTTGTACCTGGTAGCAATTAGGCATGTCAGGCATTCACTACATAATGACTTTGTCCATGACCTTAAGCAAAGACAATTCCAAAAATACTTCAAAATGAATGGAATCACTTTATTTTATTTATCAATTACCTTATTTTCAAGCACATATTTCCATCAATGTTGTTCTTTTGTGGATTAACATAACAGCTGTACTTGTCTAGCACTCCCAAATAGAATGTCCTAGTATGCACTTTGGAACATCCCAAAACATTATATTCTTACCTCTTCCAGAGATATCAAAATCCCACCTTCTCTATATCCATAAGAGATATTATTATATTTTTATTAGATATATCAGATTTTTGTATGAAAGAAAATTCTTAAAATTTAAATGTTAAGAAGTCAAAAACGTTTTCACTAAGGCAATTTGGGATAGAAGGTGCATATATACAAAAGCACACTAACATTGCACTCTCCACCCTACTCAACCCCTACCCCTTCTTAGAAGAAAACAAGGAAGCTGTTATTCAAATAAACTTGCTACATTACTGATATAAATTTGGAAGTGCGTTGCTCAATGCCTTGTATATATGGCAAAAAACAAGACCCTCTATGACTATGTATACCTACTATAAATCAAATATCTTTGAGCAATATTGTTCCAGAGCTATCGAAGGTTCAGGGGTTTACCGATGAAATAAACGTGCATACGGTTCAAGAGCTGGTAGCCCAGCAACTAGATGCTCATCCAAAGCTGTTGTTGGGGGAGGAAGTAGAAGTGCAGGGACCGCTGCAGCTGTTAAAGTAGCAGTCTCATAGCGTGCAACCTCCTCATCACATACGCTTAAAATGACACCAGCACCATTTGCAACAGCCCATCTTGGAGTCGATGGCATGAGCTGAGGATGCTTTCCAGATCCACGAGAAGAAGCTATTTAAACACAGTAGCCAAGTTATGAGTCCTTAGGACTAAAATATCTTATTATTTGTGGTTAGAAAAAAGAAATCCCAATTTACGGCCAACTTTATTTTCATATTTTGATATACCAACACATCCATTCATTAATTATTTTGGGTCCATTTAAGTAACTTCTCATGTCAATTATCATCACATGAAATTGAAAAATAAAACTTCCTAGCAAGGCCACTGATGGCACTTCCATGACAAGTTTTACCACAAAACATACTCTCACTTAAGCATTGAACCTCAAGATAACAAAATAAGACATGAACTTTCACCATGCTCAAAAATAAAAATTAGTATAAAGATTGGATTTGGTATTACTGCAAAAAAAAAAAAAGATGCAAGCAAGCAATAACAGCATCACAATAATTTTCTGTACACAATCTTTACAACTGGAATAAAATATTTAAGTCTACAAGACAGAGTTGTCCAAGCCTGGGGCATCAATCAATCAAGATACGATGTATTTACTGCAAACATTGAGACAACCAGCAATGTCCACTTATCAACTGGTTACATGCAAAGCACCCTTTAGAAAAATGCATATGCTTAACTGCTTTAAACAAGTTCCTAAGCTACGTCTTCTCTAGAAAATAAGGTTTTATTTAGATGAGCCCCTCCAGAAATTAGCACAAACACAGTAGCAATTATAGTTATATTCAATGGATTATGAAGTAGGAGATAGATCCTATCACTCATAATTGAATTTTGATTGATAGGATTTTCAAACTCTGACAAATTTGTAGTTCTTGATTCTTATTGATGTTGATCACAGCTTATACACGTATTCTGAATAACATACACAAAAATATGTAGCACTTCCTTGCGTCAACTTAATCTTATATTTCTACCTCTTTCAATTTTTCATATCTAATAGCCCCTTTTCAACTTAATAATAGAAGGCTTTACTTATTTAGTAATCTCTCCATCTACGGCTCTTAAATTTTTTTAGTCCACTAGGATAAATCTTGAAATTTTTCATATTTAAAAACTTGCATTTCCTGATTAAAGAAACAAAGTTCATAGGACAAAATGCCAATGCCTGAAGCTACGGCAGAAATGCATCAATGGCACAAATGCTTACATGCAAGCATGTGAAATAACAGCTAGTTCACTTAAAGGTCACAAACAGAGTTTCAGGACGTAAAATCATGCTTTATATTCCCCGCCAAAATATGTAACTAACCAGTAGTAGGTGGCTTGAGGTCCCCAGCTGCATATTTACCCATAACACCACTGCACCTGTCAACACATTTAAAAGACTGCCAGCTTCAGTAATAAGCAGATAAATATCTACAAAGTGAGATACATCCATAGGATGAATCGCACAAGTGCATTAAAACTTAATGACGGTTATGCGATTAATTGAACCACTATCTATATCTAATTACTTCTTGGAGAGTTACACACCAGCCTTAAAAGAAATGCTCTCATTTGTAACTGATCACAGTCTTATGCAACATAGGAAATGCTACAACAATGTCAACGACCAGTAGCATCTGCAAAACATAAACCTACCCAGGGTAGCTAATTGGAAATAACATCCTAGGAATGTATGTCTGTGTGTATAAATGTTTGTAAGTACCAGTAAAACAACAAAGTTAAATTAACAAATGCGGTATCCCAACGTGTATCTTTTTAAATATAAGTAAATAAATATTTAATTGATTATGCCCTGATTAAAATGACATGAAACTGAAGTTAGCCTTTTCTGTCTATAAAACACAAAAACAGTTGGTACTTCTAACTTGCTCGACAAATCCTAAAGATGATTATGGCAAATAACCAGCATTTGTTACAGTGATTTGCTGCCACAGAAGGACTGCAGATTAATAATATTCAACAACTCTCATAAGAAATATTTGTCAATTTCCAAGTTCCAACATGCCTTCTTCTATTTGCCACACGGACTTGAGCAGAAATCATCAGAACAGAAATTTACCACCTAAGCAGCCTACTCAAAAAAAAAAAAAAACGCTGGCACACATTACTAGCATATGCTATGCCCTGCGCCAGCACCCAAACAACCAGTAACTGTTTTCAAACCCCCATTCCAATGCACCAGATGCCACAGGTAAAAAAATCACTGTCCAAATCAAACATTCAACCATGTCTCATAACATCCTTGCATGGTCTGCATAGGCACTATAAGACGTCATCCAGAACAAAATTATTAAAATAATTACCAGCAAACAGCATCAGATGGGGCATGGTTGATTCCATTTTTATTTTTTCCTTTTTGGTTTGACGACTTCTATGAACTGAATTATCCTTACACTTACAGCTTACCACATTTAGTGAAGTGCATCAAACTCTCATATAACTCATTTTTCTACATTAAAATAGCAAGCTTCACTGCCAGCATATTTCTGCTTTTGCTTTTGCTAAATAGAACCATAAACAAGTTAGGTTTTTGAATTTATAACTTCCTCAACAGATCTATTGCCTTGATTATTTCACTAGCCTTTAAACGAAGTAACCTAGAGGCCCTTAGTAAGCTGAAATCTTTTCCCCAGAGCATTAGTAGGCTGTCTGCTTCTCTCAGCACCAAGAACATTTTGCATTTAAAATCTATAAGCTCTGGAACAAAACTGAATCTCAAGGGCCAGCAAAAGCTACAAATATGCTGATTCATTTTCAACATTAATAATCACCAAAGCATGCTACATTTGACTGCAAATGCATCAGAGGAACGTTAATAAACTTACAGAAGGATCATAGATGCATTCAATTTTATATTTTCCTTTTATCTTTGTAAAAGAAATTTCTTCCAGGAAGGCTATCTTATTTGACAAGCCTTTTAGCTTAAGCCTTTCAAGGAAAGGATACCAGCAAGGTATGTGCTCAGCTAGCGAGGGCAGCAAGTGACAGTGATGAACCAAGAAATTCAACCACTGTCCCTTAAATAGTATCTCTGCTTTAATAGGAAGTCAGAAGTTTTTCTGCCAATGTGGCAAACTCCACCCAAACCCCAGCACAAGAGCAAGAGAAACTCCATAGAACAATGAATATAGTTTTGACTTGTGAGAAAGGTTGAAGACTTAAAAAAACTAGATCTGACGGGAGTATACTTTGCAAACTTTTGGTTGTCGAGTGGATAACCTTTTCGGCATGACGAAATGTCTAAGACATGCAAGCAGAAGATGAAGCCAAAGCTAAATGGAGCAACAAAGGGGAAGCTGATGGAATGAAGGGCATTGAAAAGGAAAGGATTGAAATGTGGAAATAATGAAGGAAAGATTAATCGGCCCTTGATTACCACCACAATAATTAAGAGATAGTGAATCTTAGAAAAAAGGGTAAGACGGTTAGATGACTACAGTTATAGAATTTAATATTTATGATTGCATTATAACTTTGGCCAAATTAGAAAATATCAAGAGCTGCTGTTAGTCATCAAATAAAACAGATTAGATAACTTGGTGGCTGGAAGAGAGTCTGGAAAAGGACAAAGCCTACCAATTGTTACAATATATGAATAATCTTTTGTAACGAAAGGTCTGTGCTGACAATAGTAGTTTTAATGACCACTTGGCATAGCTTCCAAGAGGATTATATCAACTGTTGTGGGCTGTTGGTTCTTTCATTATTTCTTGAAGTTGGAAGCCACCTTAAGGTTTAGTAGGGTAAGTTATTTAATAAATTTCAGAAGATAAGTTCAAATTAGGGATTTTATGTAACTTTTGGGAGACTAGAAAATATACTACTCTTACTGTTCCTTACCTTCTATTGACTGTTGTTTGTTGCATATATTTGGTCAACCTAATGAAGCAAAATTTTCTGCTTGTTATATTTATTCTCCCTTACTAAATCAGTCAGAACCACAAGCACGAAATTAACTATCAAAGTTATACTGCAGCCACCAACATGCTTTACGTAAGTATTGGAATGTTCAAACCAGTAAAACTGCTGCTGTCTTTGTAGAGGTCAACTGATGTTTCCAACTGTTCAGAAAGGGCAATACAAAGCTATAACAAGAAGTACTCTACTCACCAGCGGAAGTAATCGCTTCGGATGCCCAAGGGGGCCGCAAGCAATATATCAGTAATCCAGGGAGATAGAGGCCTTAAAGGCTTCCTCTCCTGTTGCATCAAAGGTGTTTGAAAGGATGGCTCACTAGTTGTAGCTTGGCTACTACTGTTGCTTCTATCTGTTTCACTATTTTGCGGTCCTGTTTTATATATTGGACGGTTGTAATGCGTCAGTATTCGCAAGATCTCTCCGCATGCTAGAGCCCACTGTTCAGAGTAGTCATTCTGTGAAAAAAGACAAATGACATAGATATGTTCTTGGTCAACCTCAATGGCTCTCGTTTTAGTAAACAAACTAAATATAAGAAAGCATTAAGAATGTAATATCTAAAAGCAAAAAAAGTTTTAAAAAAAAAAAAAATTTGTGAAGCAAAGGCAATCTAAACTATAAAATGAAAGATATGTGAAAATTAACCAGATGAACTTCTGTATAATACCTCACTACTTGGGCAGACTAAGGAGATGAATGAAGCAAAGGGCGGGATAGTCTTATCATACACCAGTAAACCATCAATGATGCATGAAATAATTGGAAGAAGAACAGCATGCCCATGTTCTGGATGGTGAAGGACAAACATTGCTGCAAACCAATTAAGTTCAAAGAACCAGTCATTCTCCACTTATACTTTTAACTAAAAGTTAGTTTTGAATACTATAATTAAATTGTGTTTAATGGATTCTGTGCTATAGTGCAGAAGAAGAAAGAGCCTATACCCAGAACGTCATCAAAAAGGCGTTGCTCGTTAGATGGATAGCGGTTGCGAATAAGCTGTTACAAGGATAAGCAAATTCAGTTACACACATAAATCCCTAAGCATAATAGAATTTCCTCTATTGACATATATTGATGATAGACAATTTCACTAGGTATCTTTCCCTTCCATAATCTGGAGGGTGTTAAATAGTTGCACAAAACAAACATACCTCAGCAATGTCCTCAGGGAATTGTTCTGATGTGAATTGACCAAAATACTCAACGTATGCAGTAATTTGAACCTAAACGAGAGGAAAAATAATAAAGAATGTGAATTTATAACAGAAAGAGATAATCATGTAAATTTCAAGAACCAGAAAGAGGATTGATTAACCAAAATTTAAGGGGAAAAAAACATTAATACTAACATTCATACCATACAAATGGTTAGTTTTCAAGTGATATGATTTATCCAGGATAAATTTTACGTTCATTAACCTTAGAATGCAGCCTCAAGCTCATCTAGCAAATAAAATAACTCTTATAAAGCTAAAATTTTCACAATTTGTCCTTTACCACTTAAAAGTTTTAAAGCCAAGTACACCATATTCCCTTTTAATGCCATTATTGACAATCCTCCAACTTCTTCAAGATATATTTGTCTTTCAATAGATTGTAGTCTCATTGATACGCAAGAACAGACTCCACAATAAACTTTTACAGCTTTAAAGAGGTCTAAAAGAACCTTGAAAAGACAAAAATGATGTACAGTGTTTACATACGTCCAACAGGATTGTTTCAGAAGGCAGCAGACAGAGATGACAAAAGCAAGCCCAACTTAAATCATTTGTGCAATCCAAATTGACTCAAAAGGCCAATAACCTGAACGCCAAATGATCTAAACCACATCTGAATGGAAACCCATGGTTTACTCATGATAGATTTGTAAAATTACAGAGCTCCACTCTGACCATGACAGCAAATTTTAAGCAGCAAATTCTTCCTATGAATGATAGCTTAAATAGACAGAACTGATCTTCTCATTGCAAATTCATTTTGTTCCAAAATTTAAGGTTCAGATCGAGAATCCTTTAACAACTGATAAGAACGACCGAGAGTGCAGACTAGCTTTCTTCTTTGCAGTGGTAGGAAACTCTCACTTCGCTTCTAATTGAATCATATTATACGTATGTTCCACTCAATATCTATTAAAAGCTAATATGGAGTAATATATTAAATATTTGCCACCTATTTCACCAACTTAAGTTTTCAGGTAAAACAATGATCAAATATAAACGTTTAAAAATATTCAAACATGCAACCATAGTATCCAAAGATCCAGAAAGATTAATGCAAAGAACTCAAACAACAGGACAATTTAAAAAAACAGGAGACAGAAACTTCGGTACCTTTCGTTCTTGAGGGTCTTGCGGCGGAGACCAGAACAGTGATGAGAACTGAAGGCCATCTATCCATCTCTCAGATGGATTAGCCATGTATCCTAAAAACAATATTTACCTCCCAAATGCACCCTTTTGAACCAATCACCAGAGCAGCCAAGTATAACGACAACAACAACACAAACCAGAACCTAAGCTTCCATTCTGCAACTGCTACCAATCAAGAATCAAGATTTCGTAATTCAACATCCCAACCCTGTGCGGCCCCTCGGATTCCCACAATTTATATATCAATTGAAGAAAACAAAAAGGTATTGAACTATGCAGAAAATTCAACAAAAGAAACTTTTACATCTCTCTCTCTCTCTAAAAGGATTGGAAATTTACAACAATATTATTAGTCTCCACAAAGTCTCTCTGCCTTCAACTGTCTCAAGCCTTTGCAAAAACTTGTGAATTACTGTTTAACTGATAATAAATATCTGTTCTTTACTGCAATTACAAAATGAAAATAATAATCAGAATTATTTAAAAAAGAGAGAGAGAGAGAGAGCGAGGCACAAAATTTTCTCAAATATTAGATTAAAAACAAATCACTTGAAAATGGATTAATATGCAAGCTAAGGGCATTGTTTACACTATACACCTACCTAAACGTTTATGTAAAAACGTGAACTTGATGATTAACAGTGAACAAAATTTTAAAACTTTCACATATGTCAATCCATGAAGAAAAAAAGCAACAACCAATTATATTTACAAGATTAAAAAAATTAAAAAAATAAAAACACCATAGATCTTAAAACTAACAAAAAAACTAAGATTAAATCCCAAAACCCATTTCTTAAAAATATTTTGAAAAATCATAAACAGAATGAAAAAATCCAAAAAAAGAAAAGAAAAAAATTTAGAAAGTAAGTACCTGGGCTTGGGTTTTCAGCTGCTAATTATTATCGTGAATTAATTTAGATTCATAAACAAAAACAATGCTTGTTTATATATTAAAAAACAAGAAAAAAAGAAAATAAATTTTCTTTCAGTGTAGCTCTGGAAATTTTAAGAGGTGGGAAGAGTCCTTGATGAGAGAGAAGGGAGGAGATCTTTAGATGGGCTGTTGTTAGCTTAGATTGGTGATGACGTGGCAATGATATTTTCCTCTCGCTTAGATTCCAATGGTATGTCATATCAACCCAACGATGCATGACATGCATGATACCATCCATAACCCATGGCATGAACATATATGATACATGCGCACATGAGTAAGAGAAGCTTTTAAAAAGGGTAAGTTGTCATAAAAGTATAAAAATAATGGGGGGTGGGGGTGATTTGTCCAACTCTGAATTATTTTAGTAAATATTGTTGTGGGTGGATGTTTGTGTTTTTAATTGGTCTCGTTGGAAGATATTTTGGGAGGAGTTTTGGTAAGGTGTGCGTTGTGGAGTACCTCTGCCATTGGACTTCCACCTTAAGTTATGATTGCGATTTGTTCCCTTTCGACCATTTACAAGTAGATCAGTCGCATCACATTAACGACCAACCAAATTGTTTTGACTCATGAAAATCGATTTTTCTATAAAATTTTAATAAAATTTAATTAAATAAAATAATATTTTAATATTTTTAAATTAAAAAATAAGTTGTCAAGCTTTGTTTGAATTGAGTTTCGACAAAAAAATTTTAAAAAATTTAAGTTACGAATTAATTTGGCCCTGATTAGGTTTATTTAGGAGTTAATATTTATGAATTGAATTATTCTTTAGATTTAATAGATCTAGCTTGCATCGGACCAAATTTAGATAAATTTTTTTAATTCTAATCTATCACAAATTATTATTTATTAATAAAAATTTTATTTAAATTTAATTATAAATATATATAATATTTTATTTTTTTAGCACTAATGTAAGTCTCCAAATCAATTGACCCGTCCATGAATAGGTAATCTTTTAAAAAAATGGGTAATTATTTTTTAAAAAATAAAAGATAGATTTTATTATTGCTTTAATAATTTATTAATTTTTCGTATTTTTGTCGAGTAAGTTAATAAAATATTATCACTTGACCCAATAACGTACCAAATTTAGTCAAATATATTATGAACATAAATAATCAAGTTTTGCATTGACCTAATTTCTTTTTCTTTCATTCTTGTAAAATTTTCATGTTGAAGTCAAATAAACTTACACTAACGTTATTTATAGTTATTTTTATTTATGTTCGAGTTATTTATAAATATAGTTTATATTGATAATTAAATTTTGTTTATAAAAGATTTAAATCGTATCACCATTATACAAAATAATACATTTATATATATGTATTTTAGTTTATTCCAATTAGAGCTTTAATAATATCCTCAAATTTAAATTTCAAGTTTTATATCTTTAAAATGTGAGACAAAACGACAAAAGATATTTGAAGCTTTTTGATGGTTACAATTATACGGAAACTTTAATACCTTCAAATCAAACTCGTTCATAATATATGTAAGGTTAAGTCATAAGTGATAAAGAGTTTAGTGTCCTTATGCAAGGTTTTGGTTTCAAGTCCCGTGAACAAAGAAAACAGGTTCTCCGAGAGCTTTTTCCCTATTTGGGGTTCAACTTAGCTTGATTTTGGAATAGTTAGGGTCTAATATGGTTATCGAATATCGAAGGGTCTCAAACTAAATAAAATAACTTGAGATCAATAATTGAATTACATATTAATTAATTTAATTTTTGTTTAACTTAATTATATGTATGTGTAATCTATATTTATCATAAAGTTATGATTATGTTGATACCAAAAATTAAGTAACGGCAATTCAATAGAAAAATTTAGCAAACAAAAATATTTTTATCAAAATATAATACTATCGAATTTTACATAAAAAACTTTATAATAAATATTTTTTTTTCAAAAAAATCACTCACTATGTGATTGTACCAATCTAATTCTAATATATATAACTATATGTTTAAAAATAAATAAAAATTGTTCATAACAAGCACAATGCTAGCTTGATAATAACAATGCCTTTCTTTTAGTTCATAAATAATAATTTTGTTGCCATCAAAAAGGAATTTAGCCTTTAATTAAAAATAAAAAGGAAAGTAATCATCTTCTTTTTGAATAAATAAATAAATTAAAACTATTGGTGGAATGAGTGTATTAAAATTGGTAGTGGCGCAAGCACCTAAGATAAGTTTAAACAAATATATATTTTGACTTGGAATAAAGGTAAAACGTGGTGGAATGGAATTGTTGTGAAGTTGGGACGGTTGAGTTTTGTAAGTGATAAACCCACCGACTCCGTCTCTATGATGGCGAGTGTCAGTTGACTTCTTAAAATGCTTTAAACACTTGGAGAAAACGATAACCCCCCATTTTTAAGTGGGAAGAAGACGAAATCTGCATTATAACACTGTGATAGGCTTTGTTTATATTTTATGCATGAAATGTATTGTAATCATCGAAATTAATCGAGTCAGGTTAAGTGTCGTTGACATTCTAAAAGTTTTGTCCCAAGCTTCAATCAATGAGTTCACTTTTATACTATCTTGATTTGGACTTTGAAAATTTTTATCTTTTAACTCAATTCAAGTTGAACTAAACCTATAAATTTATCAGAGACGTCGACTAATAAATATGTTTAATTTAAAATTTTATATGTATATATATATATATATTAAAACTTGTAGTCTTGTATCATTGACACTCACTTTTGAGCATATTTAAAAGTAAATGGGAGAAGAATTAGGAAAAAAAAATATTATTGTATTAATAACTTTTTTCTTATCTTTGTTGGAAATTAGTTTTATAAAACATGATTAATAGGTACTTAATAAAGTGAAATTTAATATGAAATTCACTAAAATTTATGGTTAAACAAATGGTTAGATTTTGTGCTCTAACATGAGTTATTTAATATGAAATATAAATATTTTTAAAATCAACCATTAATAATGACAAATGGATCTCAAAAGACCTTTAGATGGTAAAATATAAAACCTGAAAATCTTATTTATTTGATATTCTACAAGGTTGCCTTGTGATTTGAACCGTGAGCTCGTGGACTCGAATTTGATTAGTTGAAAAATATTTACTATTGAATCTTTTTTGATCAATAATTTTTTATTTTTAAATATCTCAAAACCGATACATTAATTATTACATGATAATCATAAATGCTACTATATACATTCATAAATTTGAATATTTATTCATGAACTATGCACATTCATTAATATTATGTAGTATATTCAAGAATTTGACACTCATTATAATTAATAAACATTTATGCACTCTGAGTAGTTAATATTTAGGTTTTTAAATCTTGTAAATAGGTGTTTTGGGATG
>JAQSVH010157714.1:11484-24479 GCA_029448705.1 Adansonia digitata | reverse complement strand
AAGGACCTTTTATGGAAATTTGGAAGAAAAATGTCCAAAAATAAGAAAATTTTAAAATATGAGGGCCTAAAAAGAAATTTCATGCATTAAATAGAAAATGAAAAATAAAATTAATGAGAAAATTCTTGAGTGAAAAAAAAAAAAAAAAGAAATTCCATGCTTGGAGGTTTTTGTTTTTCTACCTTTCTATTAGAAAAGTCAAGGAATGGAAAATTTCATGTTTTAATCTCACCAAAACATCTAAAAAATATACCAAATGTTGAATTTTGAAAAAGAATTATTGTACATAAATTGGAGAATGTTTTGTGTGAAAAAAGCACTTAAAAGTTTTCAGATTCATAAAAACTTACGATAAAAATCTTTACGGAAGAAAATTCAATTTTGAAAAAAATGAAAAACTTATAAAATGAATTAGAGTTTTAAAAAATAAATTTGTATTAATTTATTGAGAGTATTTGAAAAAGTTAAAAATTCTGAACTTGAAAAATATTTTATAAAAAAATTTACAAAGTAGAAAATTTTATATTTTAGAAAAAAAAAACTTTAAAAATAAACCTAGATGAAGAAGAATAAGTCAAACTTAACAAATTTCATAAAATACTAAATAGAATAAATAAAAATCTGGAATCCAGAACAAATTTACCAAAAATGTTTTCATAAGCAAAAAACTCATAATACTGTAAAGAATTCAAAATTAATAAAAAAAAATGACAACTTGAAACCTTGTGGTACAAAATGTCAAAATGGACTTTTTCTTGAAAATTCTTGACTTTTCGGGTTAAGTATCAGCATAAACATTGTGCAGGCATCGGTAAAAATATATGATTGTCAGCCTTTAAAATTTTACGTAAAAATTTGAAAAGTTACAAAAAAAAAAATTGACCATGATGTCATATCAAAAAATAAATTTTAAAATTTTACAAAAAGGTAAGTAAAAGCTAATTTTTTGTCTTTGTATTCGTTTTTTTTATTCAAAATTTATTCTCTATGACCCTTGAACCGACAATTTTTCAATCACGTGCTCGAGTGGCCATTTAGGCTTGACCAAATAGGTCCCAAAAGCTTTGTTCTCATGAAGAGGTCAACCCTCACCAAGATAATCACCCAACTTTCAATCTTAGATATTCTTAGATTGTCTGAAAAAAAAAAGTCTGGACAAAAATAGGAATCTACAATAATGACATTTATTACCAATGCGTAATAAAGATTAGTATTTGTTTCATGAAAGCATACACGCATGTACATGTATGTGAAGTACATATATGAAATTAAAGGTATGTCGAACAGATAATTGGCTTCCTCACATAGGCAATCGTCTTCAAGGCTTAGTGCTGGGTAGAGATTAGATTAATTCTAAGCTTTAAAATAAAGAATCTTACAAGAACATGAGCTTGAAACAAAATTGCCCTGATAATGGATCATGATCGAAAATGAAAAACACTAACCATTCACCCTATCTGTTTATATATGTTCGGTGGATGTCATGTTATTAATTTTTTTGAAAAGTAGAGTTACAGACTCAAGTTATATACTAAGTGTATATGAGCTACCATTTATACCATATTGATATTGTGATAAAGGCATACACTCTAAAGGAAAAAGTGAAAATACCGTAATATGTGTTTTCATATCCTATGTGCATTATTCGACCAATATGGGTGACTAAAAAAATTGATTTATGCTTCTAAGTTGTGTGAGACCCATGAAATTAACAAGAGATCTCTTTATTACCCTTATACCTTTGACAGTTTCTTGAGGTTCCATTTCAATGTTAGCTATCTTAGAATGTTACCAATAGTAATAAATGATTCGATCTAATGGGACATATATATAGATAACAGTTGAATTGAAATGGAGAGATTCAAGGGAAAGGGAAGATCATTTTAGTGTCTCATTTCGATTGTATTTATTGGTTTACCAATTATGATTATAATGTAAACATACTTGTGAGTACAAAAGTTTAGTATATTATTGATGTAAGAGAGATCGTGAGAAACTTAAAATATGACAAATGAATCTAGGGTACTGCATATTTAAATTTTTCGAGCTATTATACATACCTAATAGTTTTATAGCAGCTAGCTCTTGAGATTAGGAAGTATGTTGGTCGCACAACCTATTTTCTTGTATGAAATTTATAGGGAATAGAGATATTGATCTCTTGAAATTGATTGAGAGTATTTTGCATATTATGTGCGAGTGGGAGATGTTGGAAATTGTGCCTAAAAGGGCACTCTGTTTCAACTTAAACTTCCTTTAAAACACAAATATATACATATTTCGGACACAATAATTTGGGAAAAAGAATAAACAAGTTCATTCAACTGAAAGCGTGAAAAAGAAAAAGAAAATCAGTTTCTTTTTATCAAATACAATATTGAAGAATTTATTTTTGTGAAAAATAGATAATATCCGATTACGTGATCTTATCTCTGATCGATGAATCAAGATTAGCTCCGAATCGAATGACCTTGCAAGTTATTTAATTTCACATTTTATGGATTATTTATGCACAATAATCATCAGTTTATGTAGATACCTGCTTTTCTGCGACTAATATATATTCGTGCAGAGTAGAACATGTGGTCTAGCAGCAGTGCATCATGTAGAGCAGTATGTGCCTTGGAGCAATGCGCCCTAGCAAGAGTGCGTCTTGAAGCTATGCGCCTGAGAGCAACGCATATGGGCAGCACTGTGCATAACAATAGTTGCTTTAGAGCAATTCTCCTGAAAGTAGAGCCCTTCGACAACACAGCTCACAAACAGTGTTAAGGGTTATGCAATGTGTAATTCTGAACAGCTACCCAAGGTATGTCTGCATGAAGAACTGTGGAACTGACGCCCAGAATATGTGGCAGGATTTTTTCAGTTTACTCCACATTTGGAATGCCATGGAGATTAGGCTTGGGTAAATGTGCACATATGTATATATATATATATATATATATATATGTATATATGAAGATTGTCAAAAGGTCACCTTCTTAACCTTCTTTATTTGCTAAATCTGAAAATTTTTTATTAATAAAACAACGATGAAATACATTCCACCAACATTATTAAAAGCTAGAAAACACCATAAAACACCATATCAGATGCAAAGATCCCATATATCAGCCACGTTTCGGTTCTCTAAGCATTTCGTGTCTAAACATTCCTGCTTTAGCCAAAATATCAGTAATCTCATTATTTTCACGATGAATGTTACAGAATTTAACATTTCCAATTGTTGCCTTGAGAACTTCAATATTTGAGCGTAGATTCTATAATTTCCATGGGCGACTACCCTTCTTAACGCACGAAGAAACGGCATCAATAACCAGGTCCATATCCCATTGATTCTCAACAAACACTTGCAGCGCCATTTTGATTGATTCTATCTCAGCTTATTAGCTTCCAGGTTACCCAACGGCCCTGAGAACATAGCAATAACATTACCATTTTGATTATGAAGCACACCTCCATATCCAGCCTGTCCAGGATTACCGAGATTTGGACCGTCAACATTAAATTTTAAGAAACCCACCTAGGAGACATCATCCAATGCAAGATCTCTTAGTCTTTCTACCCGAGTCAGATAACCATGCAATAGGATCAGACACCGTAGTGCTTCAAAATTAGTTATTACTTTCTCAGATGCCTTAATCCAATATTCATCGCTCTGATTTTGATTAATAAATGTTATTTTACAGGTAATTTCTTTCCTTTCGATCAAGTGGCATACTCTTAAGCGTACCGTCACGTAACCATTAATCAGTACCTTAACCAAAACAATCTCGAGATCTAATCTGTACATAGCTCTCATTTCTTCCACTATCTCTGGCAACTTCCATCTCTGTCCCATAATTGGTGCTACTTTTATGTGTGGCATACTGATAGCTTCTCACTGCTTCTTTGATAGCTTCCAACCGGAGGGGCTAAAAATAGGAGTCGCAGCTTCATTGGAAATTTGACAATCTGATAAACTATAGCTCTCGAACATCTCCTTGCAGTTTTCTCTCTGGAAATTCGAGCTAGCAGACTTCATGCCATCCTTTGTCACTGCCTTAATTACCACAGCCTACCAATGCAATTATTCTTCGAAGTCTTGCTACAATCTTCTGCTTTGAGATCTCCCACTTCATTCCTTTTATTGGTTTGGAACATTTTCTTACTCAAAGAACCTCTAACGCAAAAAAGGGAAAAGATATATATATATATATATATAAAGATATGCATGTGCATGGACACAAATTGATATTGTTTCTCTAATTCTCTCCAATAAATTTAACTTGTTAGATTAACTGATCAAATGAAAAGATTGCTTGGACTGCAAATTATTAGAACAAAGTTTTTTAAGTTGCATTCTCTTTTTCACCTCTATGCTGCACATTATAAATACTTTATTGCTGCCGAGGGGGAACTCATTATTGGTTTGTTCCTCTACTGTGTTTTATTCATTATTTTTATGATGCATTTATTAATATCATTCATTTATATTAATGTATTTTAATTAAAAAAAATGAACGAGAGCTAATCAATCCACAACTCATCGTACGAGTGAATGGTGATGCATTTTTGTTTGGGGACTTGGAAAATAAACAGTGACCTTCCTCTGCAAAAGAAAGCTAACCCTTTTCGAATCTCTTCCATCACCTCGTCCGATTGTGTTTACTGTTCATCATATCGAACAGAGAACGAACACTTTAACCACTTTTTTTTTGGGGGGGTGTTGACAGTTGAACCCGACGGGTCGTCAGTTCCAGTTTTAAAAACTTTCAAACGAAATTGAATCAATTCTTTAGCTTTGAACTTTGATATATCCTCTCCCATCTAATTTTGCCCTTATCTATCGTTACTTACGTTACTATGCCAAAGTGGGCGTGCTCCAAAATAAATAAAAAGAAAAATCCCATAGAAATCGGATAAGTTCTTGGGAATGAAATAACCAACTTTGACGTAACTGAAAAGATGAAGTCATTTACTTTGGATTTTATGGCATTCCTGACTAAAATTTTAAATTTGTAAATCATTTTTTTTCATTTAATAAATTAAATAATTTTATATACTTATATATTAATTAAAATATTTAGATAAATATATAAAATAATATATGTTCAAATTTTAAATATTATTAAAATATATAGAAATAATTTATCAATATAATCTTATATTAATTATTTTGAATGATCGTTCATTTCTCTGACATTTTTTTTTTGTATTCACCAATAATTTAATATCACTATTATAATATCTAATTTTGCTATGGTAATAACTAAGTTCACTGTAATTACTATTTTTAATATTACACGAATCAATCTCGCATTGATTAAAAAAAACCGTACAATTTCTAAAAATTTGTTGGGTTCAAGTTTAACCAAATTAATCAACCGAAATCGAATTTGGTTCAATTAATCGTTCAACCGAAAAAATTTTGTTTCAGTTATCGAAAGAGAATTTTTTAATATTTTGGTTATCATTGCTTCAATTAAAATAACCAATTCAGTCGAATTAACAGAATTACCCGAAATATATATAAAATATAATATTTTTTGTCTTCATTAGATATGTTTTGAGTTTAATATTGTTAAAGTTTTTTAACTTATTATAAATGTACCTTTTATTTATATTTAAAATTTAAATATTTATTAAATAATTAATCATATTTGAATTAAAAAATTAAAAATTTAAGATTTTAAAATGTAATTTTAACTTATTATAACTGCACCTTTTATTAATATTTAACATTTGAATATTTATTAGATAATTAATCATATTTGAATTATAAATAATTAAAATTTTAAAATATAATTTTCACTCATTAATATAAAATAATAAAAATTTAATTTAAATTTAATTTAATTAAGGATTAAAAAGAATCAATTAATTCGATTTATGAATTTCCGGTCTTTGAAGTAACCGATTCAACCCACAGCTGGAAACTGCCAATTTTCAAAGTCAACTCGATCTGTTATCTCTTAGTCTCGCACTCGATAAAGCCCGCACGTAAACTGGGGTTTAAAATTGTTTTGGGTTTATCGAGCCCAGCAGCCAACATCGTCTTTGCAACGTAATCTCCACATTTTGCATTTTGGAGAACAAAGGAATAATCTTCCACCTCAAGTGCCCTAAGTTAGCTTGCATCAAGAGCAATAGCAATCCATTTCCAACTTTTTATGGTCAAAGTTTCTGGATTGCTTTTCCATTTCTTTGCTTTCTTAGAAGCCAAACTGTACAACAAACTCCCATTCCGCAATTTTTTTTGAAAATGTCAGAAGTACGATATTTATGTACTACTTTAATTTGTTTCTTTTAATTACTAATTTCTCTTTCACCGACTGCTCCCATTTCATTACCCAACTTGATAGATATAACCCAACAGTCGTAGAGCTTTTCACGCACAGCTTTTTATTTATACATATACACTCATAGTTGACATTTAATTCAAAATTAAGCAATATAAAATACTATTTATATAAAAAACACATATGAACTCAAATAATTATTTAAATGTAACAATTAAATAAAAATTATACATGTTAATTTAATTATAAAATCCTGAAAATGATTAATCGAGTAAGACTGAAGAGTTTATAAGTTGGTGGAAATATAAACTTGATCTAAAAGTACATCAATACCAATACCTATACCGATACCGGATACCAATACCGCATCAATTCTCCACATTCTGTTCCCAATTTGAGTGACTTAAAAGCATACAGAATAAGTATATTATTTACTAAAATTTTAATGACATTCCATTGCCATGGCAACTATATATAGTCCCATGAATCTTTCATCAACTCTCATCTCATTTTCTTTTATTCTTTCTACCAATAATATCTACATTCGAAATTTCTATTTCTAATGCCAAATAAAATGGCTATTTTTTCATTGAAAAAACTCTCTCTTCTGATACTTTTTCTTGCACTGATGACAGTTTCACAGTCAATAGCGGCATTGGATGCTCACTATTATGATCAAACATGTCCTGAAGCTGAGAAAATTATACAACACACTGTACGAAATGCTTCCATGCATGACACCAAGGTCCCTGCTCGTATTCTCAGGATGTTCTTTCATGACTGTTTCATAAGGGTATGTATGTCATTATCTTCTTCTTCTGGTGTCAATGTGTAGTTAATAATTATGTTAGCTTGAAATTTTCTTGGGTGTCTGAAGTTCTCTTTAATTTGTTGTCGAAAAAATTAACAGGGATGCGATGCATCAGTGTTGCTAGACTCAACTCCACAAAATCAAGCAGAGAGAGATGGCCCCCCCAATATCTCTCTTCGGGCATTCTACGTGATTGATGATGCGAAAAACAAACTTGAACTGGCATGTCCGCGTACAGTTTCTTGCGCTGATATAATCGCCATTGCAGCAAGAGATATCGTAGCCATGTCCGGAGGGCCCTTCTGGAAAGTACTAAAAGGAAGGAAAGATGGAAGAGTCTCCAGAGCTGCTGACACAATTAACTTACCAGCCCCAACTTTCAATGTTTCACAACTCATTCAGAACTTCGCTAAGAGAGGTTTAGGAGTCAAGGATTTGGTGGCACTGTCCGGAGGTCACACTCTAGGATTCTCACACTGTTCTTCCTTCCAAGCTCGGTTGCGTAATTTTAGTTCGGTTCATGACATGGACCCTAGTATGAACACTGAATTTGCGGAAACTCTGATGAAGAAATGCCCGAAACCGAATAAGGATCGCAGTGCAGAACAGTTCTTGGACTCTACGGCATCAACCTTCGACAATAACTACTATAAACAACTTGTGGCAGGAAAAGGTGTGCTCGGATCTGATCAAGTGCTCCATAGTGACTACAGGACTCAACGGATTGTTGAATCATTCGCCAATGATCAAAGCTTGTTCTTCCGAGAATTTGCAGCATCCATGGTGAAACTTGGAAATGTAGGGGTGATGGAAAATGGGAAAGTGAGATTGAATTGCCTAGTGGTGAATTAAGGCTGAGAAAGAGAATAAGAGATAACAAACGAGAGCGGCAATGAGACAATTTTCCTACATTTCTATCAATAACTTTCTTCTATTTTAAGTTACATAATAATTAATAATACCGTCTAATGTAACCAAAAATATTTATATATATATATATTGTAATTTTACATGATATTCCATCCACATGATAAATCTTTTGAAGAGGGCTCATCAATTGGTTGTCATTCAAAAGAGAACAAATATGTTGGCTAATGCAAGTATTTAAATAAGATTACTAGAAATGCCTTACCCCAATTTAAGTGATATTTGTTTTCTGGTTAATTTTACTCGTAGTTTGCTCTCGGTGAAAGTTTCAGACTCAGTTTTTCGATTTAATAATGTCTGCCTTTATGTGCGCACGCGGCATATTCATTTATATCATTCAAGGAGGTAATAAATCAACGCAATATTCATCACCCAATTGCGAAGTCCAAATAATTAATAAACTCATATAGAAAAACGACTCACCAATCGAACAGTTTACAATTTCTCTTAAGAAGGAATTAATCTCAAGTACAAAGCTCTGAAATGAAGTTGATTTTTAAAAATTCTTACCTGATAAACCAAATGCCTGCCTGAAGTTCCCTAACCAGGCAGTCTTACAGTTAGAACCATGATTGTGCACAGAAACTTTAAATGCAAATCCAACAAGAAACAATAAGAATTAATCCCAGAAGTGCATAAATGGGAAAATGATGAACCAAGAAAAAAATGTAACTTGAGAAGCATGAAGGTATATTTTTCATAAGAAAACGGCACATTAATAACCATGTAGAATGTTCCCTCACTCCTTATAAAAGATATATCCAACAGGACTTTGAAAAGATTGGAAACAAAATGGAAGGGAAGAATTGCTGCTTGGGGAGGGTAAGCACTGAAAACAGTATGTAATGAGAAAAAAAATTTGCGAGTAAATTTAAATCTGCTACAACACAGTCTCCCTTCCAACTGGAGGCTCTGGTGCAGAATCCTTCAGGTTGCTTGAATCACTTTCTTATCTTTGGTTTTGTGACCGCCACTTACGTATGTTAACAAAGTAAAATGGGAGCGCTTTCCCTTTCATTCGTCCAAGATCAACACTTTCGTCGATATGGTGTCCAAAGCGCTGGCCAACCTTATACCTTCAAGTAAAATATTAATTGCATGGTAAATACCAAAACAATGTGAAGTAGATCCTTGGTTTTAGCTACTAACATATTATCTCTTTCAGAAGAAAATAAGATTATTTTACAAGAAATTATACTTTTAACAAAGGTACTAGAGCAAGTAATTATTTCACTTCACTGTCATTGCTTCAGTGAATGTTTTTCTTTGAAAACACCTTATTCAAGAACAACTGATATTTAGAATAACTACTATTTAAAATAGCTGTTATTCAAAAATAACTTTCACTCAAAACAGCTCTTGCTCAAAATAGTTTTTGTTTAGAATAGGTTTTCTTCTAAACAACGTAAGTTCAGAACAGTCGTTGTTTAAAAGCAACTCCCGCTTAGAACAGTTTCTATTTAGAATAACTCTTGTTTAGAACAACTAATATTTAGAATAGTTATTGTTCAGAATGGCTCTTCTTTAGAATAACTATTGTTCAGAACAGCTCCTATTTAAAATAACTATTGTTTAGAACAGTCGTTATTCGAAACAATTCTCGGAAAACAGCTCATGTTTAGAATATCTTTAGTTAGAACAACTGTTGCTTAGAAATAGCTCCTATTCAGAACAGCTCTGGTTCAAAACAATTGTTACTCGGAGCAACTCTTACTAGAACAGCTCATGCTCAAAATAATTGTTGTTCAGAATAGCTTTCATTCAAAATAGCCTAAGTTTAGAATAGTTGTTATTCAGAATAGTCTATCTTAGAATAGGTCATTCATGAAACAATACTATCATGGAAAAGAGACCTTTATCGAGAAGTATTCTACAGAAGACGTTTCACCTTATACTATTTCATCAAGACAAAAGGAGTGGAAATAACTTCAAAATACGATAGGGTTCTTAGGTTAGTTTCACCATGGCAGACTTGGAAGAAGATCCCTGTTGCCACGAAAGATGTTCACAATTTTTGAAGTAAACTTTCAATTAAAATCAATTATAATTTAAAATTTTAATAAATTTCAAAAAATTTTCTTATATACTAATTACGAAATTTTAAAAATTTTTGGTGTAGGGTAAATTCTAGTGGCCGATAGAACACATGTTGTATGATGATTATTCAAAGCCAGAACAGTTCAAGTATATGATAAACACCGAGCATAACAAGGCAATGAAAATCTTCTAGACTACTCGCATTGAGGATTGCAAGGGTTACTAATGTGATTGGATCATAGTCCTTATTTGAGATCAAATTGTTGACCTATGGAGTTTAGACACCTGGAAGGCAAAATCCCATTTAGGCATTAGTGAACCAAAAAATAAGGAAGGAAGCTTCCATAACTAAACATACTGGTGGGTCGATTTCTTTTCTAGTGACTTAGTAAAGGATGATAAGTTAAATATTAAACTATTTTTTATTATAAATATTTTATTAAATAATAATTTCTTATTTTTCTTATATTAATTATATGAGTAACTTTAAATAAGTCACAACAACTGTAGTGTTAGTGACATTTTTGGAAGTCTTTATGCAGACTCACTAACATGCCCAAGGTACTGGAGATTGTGTCTGCAGAAAGTCCCATATTGTCAGTGTAAGAGATAAAATTATTATACATTTATAAATATTACCATTAGTTTGCATTAAATATTAATTAATATTTTTCATTGCTTTTATAGGAAAATTATGCTGCAAATTTGCAGCAACGATTAGGGACGATGTATTTACTAATCTTGAGTTGAACTCCCAAAGTTGATCTTAGGCCATCGGAAACGTGGAGAAAAGGAAAAAGGGGATAGGTGAAATTCAGTGGTGGTCTTTAGGCAATGATTAAAAGGGAAAAGTTAAGAAGAGCTAATGCGGAGAAAAGAAAAGAGGGAATAGTTGAAACTTTCCTAATCATGACTTTCACAATTGCATTTGTTCAAATCGCACTTTTTCAACTTTTTGATTTGGCCCTTGTAATTAATCCTATGGTTTTGAAAGTTTCAAGTTTCAACCAATGTTATAAATGAAACCGTGTTAAATTTTCACTATTTTTCTACTTGCAATAAGGCGACATACAAGTATATGTATATAATACATAGCTTTTTAATGAGTATTCTAAATCCAAAAAAAAAAAAAAAAATCCCAAAATTTTATAAAGTAGCCAATTCAAGAATGAGATGGACACTTAAGTTTAGGTGCGAATATATGTTTTGAATTCAAAGTGAATCCAAGGGTTGCAAATTTCTGTTTTAATGTTTTTAGTGTTAATTAAAAAACAACCAAGGAAAAATATAATAAGCTAATCTAAATTGAATCCAAGGGATGCAAATTGCTATGCAAACAAAGTAAATTAATAAAGCAGTCTATAAGATATCTTTATTCTACAGAGAAAATAAATAGCAAGCATAGGCATTTTCACATCTAAGTTTGAGGAGACATTGAACAAAGTAAATTCTTCTATATGTGCCAAAAAAAAAGCACCATTTTTTGAATGGATTTTTGGTGTTTCACTTAGTGATGATAATGGATAATACGGATTCAGATATAGTAATTACTAATTCATTTTTTATGGATTCCGATATTATAATTATAATTTACAGCGGATGCGGATAAAAACCCTCAACAATCCATTATTTGAGTTCGTATTACTTATACAAGTAACGAATTTCGATATCCAAATTCATTATTCAAATTTGATTTTGTACAATGTTTAAAATTTATACTACAAAACTTACCAGTAAACACTTTACCAATTGATCTAATCTTGAATTTTAAAATAACATCCCACTGAAATTAATTTATATAGAGTACAATAATAAGTTAAAAATGTTTTTCAAAATAAAATATAATAATAAATTAATTAATTATGTTAAATACATTTAAATTTTAATGATACATAGTACTTTTATAGAACAATATTTGATGGCTTAATCAACTTAATTAATTAGATCACCCTAAGGCATATATATTTATCCTATGACATAACATGATATATTTTATTGTATGTATATTATAATATAATACACACATATTGTTTATAATATGATGTATGTATTAATAATATACTATATATCATTGTAATGATATAGATTATATATATCTTTACTACATGCTTATATATTATAGTATGATAGCATATTATATATTACAATATCAATAATTATATAATTATATTTAAGTGGAATACATAATATTTATATAAATATTTATAATTTTATATATAAATAATATATTGAAATATTATACATTATACAATATTATTTGATATAATATAATTATAATACTAAGAGAGATTCACTTATATTAATGTAAAACTAAATTAGTTTTACACACTTGCATAACTTTTTATAAGATTAATATTTTAACAAGCTGGTCATTAGATTTAGTAATATAATTATACTTATCGTACTAATAAAGTATCGAATTGATATCCTATCTCTATCATATAAATAGAGCATTATTTTTCAATATATATTTAATAGTTTATTTTTTTTACATTGAATAGATATTTAAAAATTTTTAATTTAATCAATGTCTATAATTTATGTGTATAGAATATAAAATATAGTGGTCGAATTAAACAAATATAAATTATATAAAGAATTATGAAAATGTGTAAAACTAATTTAGTTTTACCTTAATACTAAGTGAATCTCTCTTCTTATAATATCTAATACTATAATAGTATATGCATGTAATATCAATAGTATTGTATGCCCGTAATGTAGTACTATCAACAGTATTTATATATTATATTATGTAAAGTATTATTACATAATATTTAAATTAATATGCAACATATGATATAATGTAATACTATATGGTATATATTATAATCTACCATATTAAGTAATTATATTATACTTTATCATATATTTATATATAATATAAAATTAATGACAATTATGTTATATGTATTATACATGTATATTATGAATAA
>JAQSVH010157714.1:0-11384 GCA_029448705.1 Adansonia digitata | reverse complement strand
TGTATCCCTAGTTTCATTTCACCTTTTTTCAAGTGGAAGGATTTTTTATGTGTTAATTTCTTAACCTTCTAAGGTTACAAAATTCTGAAAAATTCCTTTTCCTAGGAGCACCATCCGAAGAAGACTAATTCCTTAATGAATTTCGTATCGATATAACTCTTACGGATGGAATTCGTTCTTAGGGTTTTAGAACTGGTAGGAAGACAAAGTTTAAAAGAATAGAAGAGAAAAGGCCATGGTGTGATAAGGAATATGGGATTGTGAGATCCAAAAACAGTGTAGTTAATATTGTGCAAGTATCGGTCATATTGGTTAGTACGATTATTTTATATATTCATATCGATCATATCAATTTGTATTGATTAATATCAGTTAATATCGGTTTCGTACAAGATTTTGATTATTTTAATATTTTAAATTTTCACTTATTTGCTTTTTAAAATAAATTTTAAATTTTTTATCTTGAACATTTTTATTTTTTTCATAATTATATTTAAAATAAGACATGTCCATTAAATTACATTATTTAACCTAATTAATAATAATTTACTATAATTTTTAAATACTTTTATATTTATTTTGTTTATCTGATGTCTAAAAATTTTAGATATTAAAAATTTATGATTTTTAAAATTTATATTTGTATATAAACATATATTTATTTATTTAATGGAGGTATATTTGCGTGTGCTTATAATATTCTATTAAAGAACTTAAATGTATGTTATATTCAAAAAAGTTATTTAAAAAATACTAGTAAACCTAAAACCTATATTGAAACACATTGATGTTGATTTATCGATATCAAAACAAAATAATATTTTAATTGGTTTAGAATTGTTTTTAAAAAAAAAAAAACGAAAAGGAAAAGAAAAGAAGAAGAAAGAAAAACCGGAATCTTTTAGCTCATCTTCGTCCCATTTTTTATTTGACGCAATGAGTACTTTCATTGGTTCTCCAAACGGTTTAAACTATTTGTCTATTGAAAATTAACCAAGTTACATCTTTAACTCATTTAAAATATCAAACTCTAACTGTATTTTATTTTATGCTACTAAATTATAAAGGTAGTAAGTACATTTAGTAATTTATTTATTCGTATTATATTTATATTATTTATTATTATAATTTATTTAAAATATTATATATTTATATAAATTTTGATATATTAATTTAATTATATTATATAAATTTTAATAAATTTATATTTTATATTATATTTTAATTATTTTTTATATAACGCTTATATTCAAGGATAAATTAATATATTTAGCTCATTGTAATATCAAATAAGAGTTTCTTCGAATATGTTCAATTGATAAATTTTCATATATTCAGACTTCAATTGTTTCCCATTTCACTTCCGTCGGTTCCCAAAAACACGGGACTTTCTTCTCTTTGAACAAAAATAGAGACTTTCTTCTCTCTCTCTCTCTCTCTCTCTCTCTCTCTCTCTCTCTCTCCCCCTTATATCGCAACTATTTATAACCTTGACCATTAGCAACTGCAACAGTTATTGCCATTTACCGACTGGCCTAGGGATCTGGCCCATTTTACAGTGCTCAAGAAAGGTCCATTTCTTTTACCAGCTTGCAAGCTGCGGCTGCCTTCGGTGAATAAAAGGCCCATTGTAGCGATAACTCAGCTTTGTCATTGCCTCGCATTTCATTTTGATTGCATTGTCAGTTGTTAGCTATTCCCAGGAAAAACCTTGCCGATCAGATCAGTTTGACGAGCTAGGAATTAGGAATCCCGGTTTAATAGATTTCCGCACAAGCATTGGCAATTTGCCAAGATTTCCTTAGGACCGCACCATTTATATTGATCGTAACCTAACCGACCAGTAGAAGAACTAATTCTCTACTCTAATCCAAGGCTAAAATTTAGAGCTATAAGAGCTGCATGGTTTATTTGTATATCATCGCTTCAAGGACGTCAACTGTTAATTTCCAATCAACAAGCAGATTCTCAGCATGCTGCCATGAAATCATATTAATCTCTGACTGATATCTATGTTAAATGTTTACTGTTATACAAAATTACTGAAATGTAGCATGACCTTGAACTTGATTCAAATTGACAATCAAATTAAAGTTCAATCAATTAACAAGCAATCTGATTTTGCATTTTATCTTCGCACCCTTTCTATTCTTTTATTGGTATTATGATCTACTTGTTGTAGAGGCCTAGTTTCCATTTGAGGGATGGGATGGGAGTGCAAGAAACATTTAGCTCCCCTATATTGATCACTAGTGAAGATTGCGTTCTGGCATCTGAATTGATCCTAAATGATGATACCAACTTTGTTCTTTGTTTCTTTTCAAAAATTAAAGATGAACTACATACAATGATTCAAAAAACAAAAATCTTTACGAACGATTTACCTAGTAATTTTTTGAATAATGATTGCATGCCTTTAAGGGAGATCTGTAGTTCCAAGAAATATGACCGTCAATTCTCTAAAAGCCTAACAGATTTTTTTGAATGCAACCAAAAATCATACCTGTTGAAGGAGTACTTGTGGGCAAAATAATCTAAAGAAACCGTTCACGCCTCCGACATTAAGCTGAATCAGCCACAGGGCAACTCTCCTTTGGCAAGTCAGTGAAGCGAAGCGCTGGGGAGTCCTTAATTTGAGTAGTTAATTACAGCAGCAATTACCATAATTACCTGCCAAGTGAGAGGTGCCTTTTGACTGGTTCGCTTATAAGACTAATTCCATCACCATATGGCAGTTCTTGCAGTGCAATTTTGCTTGAAATCTCTTCTGACAAGTACGTATTTACCCCTATCTCATCGCAAGCTTTATAAGCACTTCGGTTCTGGTGTATAGAGAGAATAAACCTTGCATAGGAGGATAAATCTTCCCCAGAATAGCATATGCCTAATGGGTTATGGCGTTATGCCATGGATATCCTCTCAAGGCTGCCTTTTCAAGAATTTTCTTTTACTTTTTTCTTTTTTTGCCCTTAACCCCTGGCCTTTCTGAAGGTTCAATGTAAGGTTATGAGAATATATCTTCGACTCTTACATCTTGTCCTTCCGCGGTAGGTGTGAGAAGTTTAAAAAGGGGCTGAGTTATTGGAAGATGCTCCCCCGCGATACAAAATTGAGAAGTAATAACTTCAATGAGTTACCAAAGGCAGCACGTCATCCCCCTGTCCTATTTTTTTCCCCCTTTTCTTTTGCTTTATACATGATCCTTCTAGTGTTTTTTCCACTTCTCTTCCCTGAGTAGGAAAATCGTCAAATCGCCTTTTCACCCGCTTAGGGACTAGGGAGCTAGGTCCTAGGATATATATATATATATATATAGACACACACACACACATTGACTTTTTGCTAAAGGAGATGGAAATAGAGAGAAAAGTAGTTCAATAATGTTGACAAGGTAACTTTATGGTCACTGTCAGTAGTCATTTTTCACTTCGTTTTATTTGCGGGTAGTTTATTTGCTTCAGAGTCCAAGTTTATTTTCTAATTTTAAGTTTAGTGGAACACTATTTTAGTTTATGATAAGTTATGATTGAATTGTGTTTTTTTTTTTGGTCAAGAGTAATAGGCATGTTTATTTATTTATTTTTTTATATTTAAAAGGTCTAATGTAATTGGTTTTGAATAGAGCATAAATAAAATAGTTCATTTGTAATTTCTCTTTTTTGTATTTTTTTCTATTACTTTTATTTATCAATTGATATCATAGCAAGAAATCAAGCAACGAAGAGAGAGTGAGAGCCACAAAGAAAAGAGCGAAATAGAGAGCTTTTGTTCATTCACTTTTCTTAGAGCAACAGACAACAAGGGCCTTTGAAAATTTTGTCCAGTCCACTATTCCTTGCTTTGATGGTTATTACGATCATTGGAGCATGTTGATTAAGAACTTTCTCAAGTCCGAAGAATTTTGGCTAGTTGTTAGTAATGGCATGTAAAAGCCAGCAGCTGCTATTGTCATGACTACAACGCAGTGAGCAGAGTTGGAAGTGCTAAGGTTGAAGGATCTCAAAACAAAGAATTACCTTTTTCAAGCCATTGATTGTTCAATATTGGAAATTATTCTCTGCAAAGATACTTCTAAACAGATATGGAATTCCATGAAAAAGAAGTATCAAGGGACGATGAAGGCAAAATAAGTGTAGCTCTAAGCCCTTTGTGCAAAGTTCGAAAGACTATGTATAAGCGCAAGTGTGACGATTACTGAGTATTTCTCAACAATGGCAAAAATTTGGAGGACATGACGATTAGTGAGAAAATACTTCATCCGATGATAGCAAAGTTCAATTATATTGTTTGTTCTTTTGAAGAATCCAAAGACATCGATGCAGTTTCAATTGATAAGTTACACAGTTCTTTGTTGGCTCATGAATAGAAGATAAACTAGCAAGATAAGGAGGAATGAGCACTGAAGGTAGTAATGTTTTTTTTTAAAAAAAAAAAGCTGATCATGAGAAAGAAAAATGGAACAGAAAGCAATGTAAAAATTAGAAGAACAGAGTTGTTGATTCTCAAAGAAAAGAGAAAAAACATGACAAGTCCCAAATTGATTGCTTTTGATACCATCGATATGGACACTATCGTTCTAAATGTCAAACAAATTTGAATAAATATCATGGTGGAAGATCTAACTTTGTGGAGACAAAGAAAGAAGAAAATGAGGTTTATCTTTTGATGGCATGTCATCCTAAAGAGAAAATTTTCTCAAATTTATGGTATCTTAATATCGGCTGCAGCAACATATAAGTGGGAATTTGTTTGGCTTAGAGTTGGTGATTCTCAAAGAAAAGATAAAAAACATGACAAGTCCCAAGTTGAATGCTTTTGATACCATCGATATGAACACTATCGTTCTAAATGTCAAACCAATTTGAATAAATATCATGGTGGAATATCCAACTTTGCAGAGACAAAGAAAGAAGAAAATGAGGTTTCTCTTTTGATGGCATGTCATCCTAAAGAGAAAATTTCCTCAAATTTATGGGAACAAATTTGCTTTCTTTGAATTGGATTAAACTTTTCACGATATCGTGAATTAGAGATGATTCCATCATCTTTCTCACCAAAAAAGGGGAAGTACAAGTCTGAACCAAAAGCAACTCCATTCATACTATTAGTAACGTCTTTTATGTCCAAGCTTTGAAAACGATTTTGCTAAGTGCTGGATAGCTTCAAGAAAAGGGGCATGAGGTTTATATTAAAGGTGAAGTTTGTCAAATTCGACATTCTCACTTAGGCTAAATTGCTCAAATTAATATGCCATCCAATCAGTTGTTCCCTTTATATCTTCACCACCCAATCTTGTTTTTTTTACAAAAGTGAAGCATAGTGTCTGGTTATGGCATTTTTGATATGGGCATTTGAATTTTGGTAGCTTGAAAACCTTACAGCAAAAAAAAAAAAAAAAAATGGTTTTTGGTCTTCTAAATTTGAGCCTCCCAATGTAGTATGTGATAAGTATGTTGTTAGCAAACAATACCATGATCTATTTCCAACAAGCAAATCTTGGGGAGTAAAAAAGGTGCTGAAGTTAGCGCATTTTGATATTTTAAACCCATAAGCCCTACATCTAACAGAGGTAAATGCTATTTCAACATTTTTGTTGATGATTATAGCAAAAACACATAGGTTTATTTTTTGCAGTAGAAATCTAAAGCATTTGAAATTTGCAAAAAGTTGTAAGTGATTGTTGAAAAAGAAACAGGTTGCTAAATCAAAAGCTTACGAACTAATCGTGGTGGGAATACAAGTAACAAGCATTTGCAGATTTTTGTGAGAAGCATGGAATCAAAAAACAACTTATAGCAAGCTACACGCCTTAACAAAATAGTGTGTGCGAGCGAAAAAATCGCTAGTTCTTAATATGGCGCATAGTCTTTTGAAAAGAAGTGGCTTACCAAAAAACTTTTGGCCAGAAGCAGTTCGTTGGAGCATTCATATATTGAATAGAAGTCAGACCTTTTCTATTCGAAATATGACTCCTCATGAAGTTTGGAACAGATACAAACCAGCTACTACCTATTTTTAAATTTTTAGGTGTATGCAATATGCCTACTTACCAAATGCTATGAGAAAAAAGTTGAATGATAAAGGAAAAATGCATTTTCTTGGTAATAGTGAGGAGTCAAAAGCTTATAAATTATTCAATCTCATTACCAAGAAAATTGTTATTAGCTGAGATGTTATCTTTGATGAAGAAGCATTTTGGAATTAGAGCTATGATGGTCATTACCTACATATTCCAACAAGTTTTGATAATGAGGAAGGAAAACAGTTGTTGTTAGAGAAACTCACAAATAGGTCCAATAATAAAAGACCATAGAGGTGCTAAAATTTCTTCAAATCCAACAGCACAAGAAACAAGTGATGTTCGGCCTAACAATGGATGCCCTCAAAGTCATAGATGTGTACCTGCTTGGATGGAAGACTATGAAGTATATGGGATTAGTCAATCTAAAAATTCAATTATTCATTTTGCTTTATTTTTAGATTGTGATCATATAATCTTTAAAGATACCCTCAAAGATCCAAAGTGGCAACATACCCTCAAAGATCCAAAGTGGCAACAAGCGATAGATGAAGAGATTAAAGCAATTGAAAAAACTAACACTCAAAGATGAAATAAAGTTGACAATCCAAAGTTGAAAGAACACTCAAAGATCCAAAGTTTAAAGATACCCTCAAAGATCCAAAGTTGACAGATCTTCCAGAAAAGCATAAGACTATTGGAGTCAAATGGGTTTACAAGACAAAGTTGAAAGAAAATGGAAAAGTCGACAAATACAAAGTTCGCCTAGTAGTTAAAGGCTATAAGCAAGAGCATGATGTTGACTACAAAGAGGTGTTTGCTCTTATTGGAAGGCTAGATACCATGAGATTAATAATTGCCTTGGTTGCCTAAAATGCATGGCCTATCTTCCAGTTAGACGGAAAGTCCGCATTCTTACATGGTGAAGTGCAAGGGAAGTTATTTATCCAATAGCCTTCTAGCTATGTGAAATTTGGTGATGAGAATAAGGCATACAAATTGAAAAAACTCTGTATGGACTAAAACAAGCTCCAAGACTTTAGCATAATCATATAAATGCTTATTTTTCAAAAGAGGGATTTTGAAAGTGTCCATATAAACATACTCTCTACATAAAAAAAAAGGACAATGGAGGATTTCTAATGGTATTTTTATATGTAGATGACTTGATTTACACTAGAAATGATATAAGCATGATTGAAATTTCAAAAAACACATGATGGTTGAGTTTGACATGTCCAACTTAGGTATGATGCATTATTTTCTTGGTAAAAAAGTGAAGCGATCTATTGTTGGAATTTTTATTTTTCAAAAGAAATATTTGCAAGATATTTTAGATAGTTTCAAGATGAAGAATTGCAATTTTGTGAGCACACTAATGGAGAAGGGTTTGAAGCTCATTAAAGAGCCTGAAGGAAAAAAAGAGGACAGCATTTTGTATAAGTAAATTGTTTGAAGTTTGATGTACTTGACTGCAACAAGACCTGATGTGATGCATGCTATAAGTCTCATTAGCAAGTTCATGGGATGTCCAAGAGAAATGCATCTTCAAGCTACCAAGAGGATTCTATGATACTTGAGAGGTACTAGTGACTTTGGAGTATTTTACAAGAAGAAAGCAGCTGGAAATTTGCTTGGTTACATAGACAATGACTATGCCAAAGATCTAGATGATAGGAAAAACAGATCCGGTTATTTGTTTTATGTTGGGTTCTAGAGTTATTTCGTGGTCTTTAAAGAAACAATCCATTGTTACTTTATCAACCACAGAAGTGGAGTCTGAAGCTGCAACATCATGTGCTTGTCAAGTTATTTGGCTGAAGAATATTCTTGGAAAACTTCATTTCAACCAAAAAGGACCTACTCCCATTTATTGTGATAATATCTCAGCAATTAATGTTCTAAAAATCCAATTCTATATAAAAAAAGTAAGCATATAGATGTGAAATATGGTGATCAGCCTCATTTATTGCAGAAGTGAAGAGTAGGTTACAGACATGTTCGCCAAGCCCTTGAAGTTAGAGTCATTTTTGAAGTTACGAGACTTGTTTGGTGTTTGCAATTTTCAATTTAAGGAAGGGAATGTTGATAACGTGGCTTTATGGTTGCTGTTAAAGGAGTCATATTTATCCCTTTTTATTAGTGGTTATTTTGTTTCTTTAGGAGTCTAAGTTCATTTCCTTAGTCTTTGAGTTTCAGTTATTAGTGGAATATTACTGGAATTTGTGATAAATTATGGTTGAGTCGTTTTTTAGTTTAGGAGCCATAGACATGTTTAATTGTTTATTTTTTTTATTTAAAAGATCTGATGTAATTGATTTTGAAAAGAATAAAAATAAAATATTTCATTTGTGATATCTTCTTCTTGTATTTTCCTTTTTGCTGCGTTTATTTATCAAATAATTAATAATCTCTCTCGATCTGACAACTAACGTTTGTTGAGAGTACAAGAAGATAGTCTAAACGATTTTGTTTTTGAACAAAAGACACACCAACAAAAGAAATGAAGACTCTTACCAAGTCTAATCTTTAATTATTAGACGCGACATCATTTTCTCTAAAAAAATAAAGTTGTCCGAAAGATTACTTTTTCCCCAAAGACGATGTCTAGGAGATCGAGGTGTAGTAGCTTTAACCTGGATATACTAGTATTAGCCTTGTTCAATTTTTGCAGCTCTAGATACAAGGACAATGAGTACTTTGGTATTTTAACATTAGTATTTATAAAAGGAAGCTTTAGCAAGATCATCATTCTATTCAAAAGTAAGGTCTATAAATTAATGATGAATATACGTGTACTTGTGCTCAGAGTTCTCCCTAAAAAGAAAGAACAAGTTCGTTCTGGACGAATCTCCAGGGCCGATACAGGGAAAATTGCACACTGTTCTTGCTATCTTAAGTATATTTTAATTATGTATTGATAGGTTTTAAAAAATGAATTTGAAAGATTAAATTTAGAATTTGATTTGATGATGCAGTGCCATCTAGTTTCATTCTGTTCCATCCTTTCGAACCCTCTTTTATCGACCATAGATCAGAGCGTCTCGATCCGGTGGTCTTTAAGGTTTAGGGTCCAATAGACTAACACTTTATCCCTTTTTTCATTTTTTCTTTCTCGCATGGCAAAAATCTCTGTCTGTCTCTCATCCATCTGCTTTTATGAACTGGGCTTTTGACCATGGCATTCTTGGGACAAAAAATTGTTCTCTGTTTGGGACGATGTCGACAATATCGTATTTGTAACATAACTGGCCAATCCTCCTGTGATCAAGTACGGTGCAACTTCTTTACCTGTATGTATCAAGGAAGAAGAAGCAAATGCAAAAAACAGGCAGAGATCAGAAAGGAACAACTCAAAAACAAGAAGCAGGCACCACCACTGTATCCTGAGAATTTGCGGGCGAAGCCTCTCATCATTCCTGGTCATGTTTGGCACAACAGAAGGGTGTTTTGAAGGCGAAAGCAACACCAAATTAAGTATGCAACCTCTAACGGTCAGGGCCAGCCAGGCTCAGCAGAAAATTGAAGCAGCAAAACCTCAACCTCCGCCGAATTTTGACTCTCGAGAAATAGATATGATGGAGAGGGCTTCTTCAAAAGAAAAAAGGGCTTAGAGGCTCCGACAATGCATGCTCACATGAAGTTTACTTCCAGGCTAAAGGGAAAAGGTAATAATGAGGCTGATCCTATAATCAACTTTGGAGATCCTAGTTAGTTCGCTGTGCTAATTAATTTGAATTGATCCATATGACCCGAAACAAGATTAATTAATCTGCCTTTTAACCCGTGCAAAATTTTAACCATTTCAATAATATTTTAAATAATTTATTGTGTTGCTACTTGCTACTGGTTTCTTTTATTATTTAAGATTATAGAATTAAAATATAATTTATAATATAAAATTATAATTATCTTTTTTATATGTAATTTGTGAGTGAATGATTAACTTTTTTCTTAAAATAAATTCATTTAAATAACTTTAACTTTCAAAGTGATTACTCGTTTTAAATATAAGCAAATTAATAATCAATGACATCCATTTGTTTCATTGTTGATATTTTAAATAAATTAATTTTTTAAATTAAAAAAATTAAATCAAATAAAATATATTTATTGGTAGACACATGTTACCTTATATATTAACTAGTTTGTGACCCATGAAATTGCATGGGATGATTTTTTTACCTAAAAATTTATAAATATACAAAAATTATTATTTTATGATAACTTATATTTTAAATTTTTAGAATTAATAATATACCTAAATTTAAATATTGAAATGACATATAAAAAATAGTTTTTAAATCACACACACATATATATATATATATATGATAGATAGTATTAAAATTGTAACAAATGCATAATAAAAATAAATAATTATTTTATCTATAGCTAAGTCACATTTATTATCGTAAAATAAACCCTAACCTCCTCATATTTATTGTTTCAAATCTATACTATAACTCTTTAATGGTAATTAAGATTGCATACATGATTTTTAAACTCATAAGGAATTTTTTAAAACTTAAAGTTGCATAATTTTTAAATTAATATGTAGTATTTGAATATTAAATTTAATATATATTTTATAAGAATGAGTTTAAATATTTTTTTATGTTATAAATTAGGATAAATCATCGTAAACAGTTCTTGTTATATATTGTTATACTACTTACCACAAACTTGAAAAAATAATGCACGTGACATTTAACACAAAATGATTGATGACAGTCCTTTTTCTTTTTTGAGAAATGCTTATCACAAACTTGAAAAAAAAAAAATTTATTTATTTATTAAACTTTTAGAATGTTAGAAACCTAAAAAAATGTGATGTATTTTGATTTCAATAGATGAATTTTTGCCCACATAACTCCTTATTTGACTTTAGAAGGAATTTATGTCTTAATTTTACTATAGATAAAACACTAAATATATATATATATATATCTCAATGTTTGAGATTTAAAATCTGCTGTATTGATCAAAACAAAGAAAAATTAAGAGTTGAAAAATATATTTAAAAATAAATAAAAAAATAACTCCCATTAATTAAAATATGGTCTTAATAAAAACAATGAAAGAAAAAAAAAAGAAAAAAAATATACTATATTGATCCACTATTAAAAGGTGCAATTCATTCTTAACATACATATCAAAACACCAAAAAAAAAGGAACCGAAAAAAATAAAAGAATTGGCATACAATACACAATTGATCAAAACAATTAAAAAAAAAAACTCATCTTGAGCAATTATGAAAAGTGCAAATCATTCTCAATATAGCTTATATATTTACAAGTGAAGAGATAAGATTTGTTAACTATAAACCTTAACAGATTTTATAATTTTAAATTTAAAATAAA
>JAQSVH010157594.1:0-10164 GCA_029448705.1 Adansonia digitata | reverse complement strand
TAAACTACGTGCATGATTGTGTTGCCAAAGATAAGGTAGCTCTATTTTGCTTTTGATTGACTTAAAGCATGCATTTTGTAATTGTGGATTTGGTTGAAAAACCTACGTATTCTATTTTAATTCTAATTCTACTTTTCAATTTTTGTTGGGTTTATATTTAATTTATTAACAATATATGAATCTATAATGAATTTGTTAATATCACTTTATTAATTTTTTTGAAAAATATAAATAAATTTAATTTTAACGAGATAACATTACAAGGGTATCAATAACAATGTATAATTTAAAATATTATCAATGCATCAAATATGAATTTTTTTAAATAAAATACCAAAATTTAAAAGTGAAAAAAAATTATATATTAAAAATTAAAATTAAATTTATTTTGATATTATTTTTTAAAAATAAATAATTGAATAAACTTAATTAAATTTCGGGTATAAGTCTATTTTCGTTGCCGTTGCATCTCAAAATTCCCTAATTTAAAACCCAACTAGGAATTGCAACGTAGGGAGAAGAAATGAGAGAGGGAGAGAGAGATAGAGACGCAGTTAGGTCAATTTGTGGGACATAATTGGAGCGGGAGGGAGAGATGGTTAGGCACTAGATTTTTATTCCAAACACTACAGTAGAGCGTTGTAGAGAGAATAGAAAATAGTGATGTTTTTTGAGATTTCTTTTTTTTTTTTTTTTAATTTTAATTCTTTAAAAAAGAGAGAGAGAGAGATTAAATAATTTAATAAGAACAAATGTTGGCAGGCAAAAGTGGTTTTAACAATTATTAGCTGCAAAGTAAGAAGCCCCCCTGACAACACAGCATCTCCTTTGTTTTATCATCATTTCATCTTCATTTCACCCTCTCTCTCTCTCTCTCTCTCTCTCATTTCTCTTTTAATCATCATCATCCTCGTAATCGTCATCTCCATTCATTTTTATTTTCCAGAGCGCCAGTTTGAATAATTATGCTCTTCTGGTCCCAATCTCTCCCACTCTTTATTTCTTCTTTACTTCTAGGCTCCATCTGCCCTCGATCCATTTTTTTTTTCTTTTCTAGTAGTACTAACAGTTCGATTTTCCTGAAAGAATAACAAAATTTTACTTGTAAAGGAAAGGGCAGCACTAACTCGTAGGATTACTCTTTCTGGCTTTCGATCTTTTCTCAGTTATTTACTCTTTCTTTCTCTCTTGCAAGTTAGAAGAGCCCCTCTTTTTTTTTCCCCTCTTTTTTTAAATTATTGTTTTGAGAAATTCTTCAATCGTATGTAACGTCATCCTATCTCAGCGAACTTTCTCTTCTCACTGTTTTGATTTTTTTTTTCTTATCGTTTCAATTAGATTAGACCCGTTTCTTTCTTTTTCTTTTTTTTTGCAGCAGCTTCCCCCTCTGGCATCGCAGGCTGTGTGGGGAGGAAGAAGGGCAATATCAATACACAAGAAATTCATCTGAATTATATAGTATTATCATTGATGAGAAGAAGAAGAAGAAAGATCTTCGTGCAACATTGATAAAAACAGATTTTGCCAACCAGAATCGCTGAGGGGAAAACAACAGAATTAAAAGGAGATGCAGCAAGGAGGTGGAGGAGGGCATCAATCTCAATACGGGAAGATGGGTGGTCCAACAACTGGTGCAGTGAGCAGCAGCCACATGGTGAGCGAGCAGTCGCCGGAGCTGTTAGAAGCGGCATCGCCTATAAGTAGTAGACCACCTGCCACTGGGAATTTGGATGAGTTCATGAGGCTAGCAAGTGGTGGTGGAGATGAAGAAGGAGATGAAGGGGATCGACCAGGTGGCAGCGGCGGCGGTGGAGGAGGAGGGGTAGGAGCAGCTGGAGTTGCAAGTGGCAATAGGTGGCCCCGTCAAGAGACTCTTGCTCTTCTCAAGATTAGGTCAGATATGGATGCTGTATTCCGTGATGCCACCGTCAAGGGCCCTCTTTGGGAAGATATTTCCAGGTAAACTTCTTCGCCCGCACGCCACACTGCCGTATAACCCAAATTTAGTTTCTTTCACTCCCCCCCACCCCCACCCCGTTTTCCTTTTCTAAATCTAGTTTGCCAAAAATTAAAGAAATTAAAAAATAACTAGCAAAAATTTAATCATTACCGTAATGCATTGCTCTTCATGGAGCTTTAATTAGTTGTAACAGTGAGATTGGGATCAATGTGCCTTTATTTATTTTTTTGTCCTCAACATGTCTCCCCCTTCTCTCTTTCTCATTCTGAACCCAATCGCACATGGCTTCTATCTGTTTCTATCATGACTCACGAGCTGGGGCATCTTCTTGTTCTTTTTTTTTTTTTTTTTTGAGTACCTTATTTCTTACAATTAAGAATAAGAAATGGCCCATATCCGCTGCATGAACTCTAGCCAATCCTATCTTTTTCTCTCTTTTTTTTTTATAATATATAAATATATATTCTCCTCTATTTACTCACTGCCTGTAGTACTATTATAGTAATTTAAATCAAAAGGCCTTCCTGGCTCCTGCCGTGGCTTGGGCTTCTTACTTTTATCAATTTCAGTTCGAAATTCGGGAATTTGAAAATCCCGAGAGGAATTCTTTTTTACAAGTTATTAAATTTATATATATATATATATAAATATAAATAGACCCTTGCTTTTGTTCAAATGTTGATTCATGCTATAAGAGTAATGCTTTACCGGACAGCTTACGAGACTTCGTTAATTTCTTTTAGTTAATTTTGTCGATGCTTAGCACTAATTAACAGTCAAAAGGGTACCGTGGTTCAGATGATTGCCAAACTAAATACTATTTGATTTATATGAGTAAAACCACGGCCGTGGGTTTGCTTGCAGGAAGCTAGCGGAGCTGGGTTACGAAAGAAGTGCTAAAAAGTGCAGGGAAAAATTCGAAAATGTCCAAAAGTACTACAAGCGAACAAAAGATAGCCGAGCTGGGCGTCAAGATGGTAAGAGTTACAAGTTTTTCAGCGAGCTAGAGGCTCTCCAAGCAACTTATTCTGCTACTGTTGCTGCCAACGTGTCAACATCAGTGACGCCTGCCGCTGCCGCCGCCAGCCTTGACGTGTCTCCCGTTTCGGTTGGGATTCCTATGCCCATCTCTTCTGTCAGAATTCCACCTACTACAACAATTGTCCCAATGTCCTCTTCTATGTTACCCTTGCCTGGATCTGCTGCTGCGCCGGTGCCAGTGCCAGTGCCCGGGCCAGCAGCTCCAATCACCAGCACCGCTGCTCCATTTGGAATCAGTTTCTCTTCTAATAGCTCTTCCACTTCTCAAGGTTTTGAAGACGATGATGACGACGAAGATGAACGGGGACGAGAACCGTCGAACATGGCTGGCACTAGTCGTAAACGTAAAAGGCAGTCGTCATCGAGAGGGGGCGGTAGTACCACCAGGAGGATGATGGAGTTCTTCGAGGGTCTAATGAAACAGGTCATGCAGAAACAAGAAGCCTTGCAGCAGAGGTTTATAGAAGCCATAGAGAAGAGAGAGCAAGATAGGATGATAAGGGATGAAGCTTGGAAAAGGCAAGAGATGGCAAGATTAACTCGCGAACATGAACTTATGGCTCAAGAACGTGCCATTGCTTCATCCAGGGACGCTGCTATTATTTCTTGCTTGGAGAAGATCACTGGTCAGGCTATACAGTTACCCAGCACAACTGTTACTATCCCCCCCGCTGCTCCACCTCCACCAACACAACCGGCTGTGCCAGTTGTTCCACCACCGGCTCCAGTTGCTGCAGCCGCTCCACCATTGTATCAGCCACCGTCGTTACCACAACAACAACTACAGCATGACTCGCAACAGCAGCAACAGTCGCAGTCACAGTCTCACTCGCACCATCAACCTCAAAGTACTGAAGTTGTGAGGCATCATCAACAGCCTATACCTTCAGAAGTAGTGATGGCTATCCCGGAACAAAAAGTCCCACCACAGGAGATTGGTGGGAGCGGGAGCTTGGAGCCTGCCTCGTCTAGATGGCCTAAAGCTGAAGTTCTTGCACTTATAAACCTGAGGAGTGGGCTCGAATCCAGATATCAAGACGTTGGGCCCAAAGGCGCTCTTTGGGAAGAAATCTCCGCTGGTATGTTCAGGATAGGTTACAAGAGAACTGCCAAACGATGCAAGGAAAAATGGGAGAACATCAACAAGTACTTCAAAAAGGTCAAAGAAAGTAATAAGAAGCGTCCTGAGGATGCCAAAACCTGCCCTTATTTTCACCAACTCGATGCCCTATACCGTAAGAAAATTCTTGAAGGCGGGACTAGTGGTGGTTCCAGTAGCTTTAGCGACCAGAATAAGCCTGAGGGAGAAGCATCACAACAGCATCAAGATACTGATGAAGCCCCACCAATCATGGCTGCACCGCCGCAATTGACGCAGCCTACTCATGATCAATCTGAAAATAGAACTGGAGCTACCGCTGATGTGCTGACAAGCAAAGAAGGTTTACCTGGGAGTCTCTTTGGAGAAGGAAACGGTGGAGCTGCCAAGAAGGTAAATTTACTTTACTTACCAGCTTCTTTATTTTTCACCTTATCACTCAGACCACTATCATTTTGACATTTTCAATCACCATTGCATTTTGATAAACAATTCTATATGATGCCTATTGATTCTTGGGTTGGCATTGAAGCCAGAAGACAGTGTGAGGGAGCCGATGGAGGATCAGAGGATCCAGCAGCAGCAACACCACCATCAAGGACAGTCCTTGGTGGTGAATGGCTATGATAGGATTGATGAGGCTGATAGTCATAATATGGATCATGAAGATGACGAATATGAGGTTGAAGATGAAGATAATGACGAATTGGAATTAGAAGAGCGAAAGATGGGTTATAAGATTGAAATTCAAAGACAGAAGGCAAGCAGTGTTCCTCCCAATGGGGGAGGGAATGGAGCACCCTCCTTTTTGGCCATGGTTCAATAACCTTGGCAATGGCATCTCCATCACTAAAGAGTGTACAATATGTACCTGTATATGCGTGCAGAAGCTCAAAAAAATACCCTAACATTTTGAGTTGAGAAACCCTTTAGCGTCGAACAAGCTTCCTTAATTATTTCTTAGTCCTTTCCTTATCCTTCCTTTCAACCTTCAAACTTCAATAATTCAGTGTCATCATCTTCTTCTTCATAATCCTCATCGTTTTCTTCTTTCTCTATTCTTCTTTTTCTTCTTCTTCTTCTTCTTCTTCTTCTTCTTCACCCAAATAGCTTTCTGATACCGAAATTCTGAAACAGACAGTCCCACTTGCATTTATCATCACTTCTTTTCATTTTATTGATTTGTTGGTGAATAAGGAATCCCGTTTCAAAGGTAAACGGGAAGAGAGATTGAATTGAGATAGATTAAAAATAAGCTTGGCTATACCAGCAGGCATGCAGCAGCTGCGTCAAAAGCACTGAAAGAAAGCAAACAAAATGCATAAAGAGGAAGAGAATGGAAGAGTGCTAGAAACTTGTACCAATGGAGTATAGAAAGCGGGTTCTTCTTTGGTGTAAGAAATAGAAATTTGAAGCAGATGTTAACTTTGAGGTCTCAAGTTTTTCCTTGTCGATCAGTTCTTTTTTTCCTTTTTTTTTTTTTTTTGGGGGGGGGGGTTGTGGGTTCTCTCTTACTTTTGCTTGGTTTAAATCAAGGAAATGAAAAGAATATCACCAAGTTCCATGTCATCCTTTTCAGGGTTTCTTAGGAATTGCATTTTTGATCCTTTTTTATCAACTGTGCACTGAAATCTTTACAGCTCTTCTCCTGTTGTTTGTTGCTTCGGGGTACTTTATTGTTCTTTGCTTTCATGGCCTTTGAGTGCAGTGGACTGGTCCGCCAGTATGGGATATTTGTTATTTAATTAAGAATGTTCCTGTCTATTTCGTCTTGTTAGATCTTTCCTGTTAAACCCATATTTTTTTTTTCTTTAAATTAAGGGAATTTGAACTGTTAAAGGTTGAATTTATACAATTTGGAGGCATGGATACTACAACAATGACCTTAGGCTAAGTAATTACCTAAGCCTGATAGTTAGAAGCTCTCTCTATCAAAAGCATTTGGAATTTGGAAAACCAATAGACACAGAACAAATTAGTTTTTATTTTATATTTATATATATAAACTGCAATACGAAAAAAGAAAGGACCATAAATTTTAAGATCTAAATTTAATGTTATTAAATATCATATCATTTAATAACATATCATAAAATTAATTATATAAATTAATTGAATTAAACAATTCAAACATATAATATTATTGTTTCATGAAATATTGTTCGGTTGAAATAAACATTAACTAAGTAAGTAAAAACTAATAAAATTTGTATTATAAAAAAGCAACGATACGAAAGTAAAAAAAACTATAAAGATTAAGATGTAAATTTAACATTATTGAATATCGTTTTAACGGTGAGTGTGTATAGATCTTTTTTCCTATCGGCAATATTGCAAATGGACATGTGCAACGATTTGGCACTAGCACAGTGCCTTGCCAAAATCCCACTTGCAAATATTATTCAGCTTTGCCAATTCTAGCTTGCTACTGTGCTAAATTTCATCTATGGCCCCGAACTTTTTGTTTTGGTTTCACTTTTGTCTTCATTAGTCTTTGAATTGTTTCATTTCGATCTAAATTTTATTTTAAAATGGTTCTATTTTTGATACTGTCCTAAAATAATTTTGTCAATATTGACATAATTTGCATGTTTTAGTATACATAAAATGTCACATGACAATCGATGTACTTCTCGATTATGAATGAGACCTTCTTGAAAGATTGAGGATCCAAATGAAATCATTCAAAGGTTAAAGATTAAAATATAATTAAAATGAAAGATTAAGGATCATGGATGAGATTTACCCCTAGAAGATCAAACAATGACAAGATATCTCTCACCCACCGAAAAAAAAATGACATTTTATGATCATTCAACCCCATGACTTGCCCCTACCCATTTGCTGTTATTTTACAACCATCACCACCACCTTGTCCTTCTCTAGCACCCTGATTTCCCCCATTTTTTTTTTTCAATAACTATACGCGTAATGGTTTGACATTTTTTTAACGGTCTGTTATTACTTTTATGAATAACAGGTATAATTTCAATCACAAATTAATCTTATAATTCCTTATTATAATATCTCGTGATATCATGAACAGTCATCAAAAGATTTTTCATATATATATTTATATATATCCTTTAGTTTTTTTCTTTCGTTTCTATGGCCCATTTACCTTTACATTTTCCATCCTTATGGACTTTCTTATCCTTCATGTGCTGCTTCTTTTGATGTAATTAGCGTAGAGCATATATAAACACATAAGTGTATAGTATTTATGATGTTAATAATTGTATTGGGCAGCGTCATCAATACATACTGAGAATAATAAATCATGGATTCATATTGATCATAAAACAGTAGTTCCACTACACAGGACAGCAAGCAAGCACCACATGGAGGGGGAGGTGGCTTTGGTTGGTATGGCTTGATTTGCTCATAAATTTAAGAATAGATAGTCCCAATAGATGAGATAATTTTGGACAAGACAAGAGAAAAAAAAAAAAACTATAACACTGACGTGAGAAATAATAAATCACTGTATGAATATATAAAAATATTAAATTTTATACGATATAAATTATTAATATATCGTAAACATAATTATTATAAAAAAAAATTAACGTTAACAAGGATAGACAAATCTAGACCCTCGCTTATACCATACAAAACCTTCTTATCTGTTTCCAGGCATTAAGTGATGGGTAAAAGGGAAGAGGGAAGATATATGGGTGGTCAGTCTCCATAGATAAAAAGAAATATAAATGTTTAGTAAAGGAAACACATATGTAAATGCAATGCATCCAATCCTCTCCTATATATATATATATATATATCATCTATAATAAAAGTATAAACTCTGAAAGTATTAAAAGTGATTGATGAAAATATCCTTTATAATTTTAATATTAAAGCTATCTTATTCAAATATGCAATTTTATTAATCTATTTAAATTTAAATTAATAGATATTAAAAAATATAGTCCACATGATATTAATCTACCTTAAAATTAATAAATTTTTTCTATTTAAATATGTAATTTTATTAGTTAATTTAAGTTCAAATTTAAATTAATAGATATTTAAAGAATAAAGTCCAAACGATATTAAATGAATTTAAAAATTTAAATTAATAATACATACGCATATGTATACATTTGATTATAATAATGATTTCTCTAGCTATAAATTTTAATATTGCTTCACACAATTTCACTTATTCTTAACAATACCTGAATAAAATTTTGTTTTGTAAAATATAATTTCTCACAAACTTAAAGTGCTATTTGAATATGGAATATTTGATATTGATAGCTTTCAAATTCTTATATCAAAGACTTATTTTTATACTAATATTTATGTTTAGATTTAGATCATATATATTATTAAATAAATGTGTATTTATGTATTTTACCTTTTATTCTCTAACTTTTATTCAAATTTGATATTTTTGTTATTTCTAACATTTGCATTCATAGAAAATCGAGTTAATTAATTTTATTCTATTATTATTATTTATTTTTTAAAATATTTTGTGTGTAACATATCTTTACAAAAAGAAAGTCAATAGTTTTAAGAACTACTAATGTTGAAGAATAAAAATTAATTTATTTTAATTTAAAATGCTTTTATGCTTACTTATATTGAAGAATATGGTAACCACAATTATTATGGATTACTAATTAAGTATAGTTTTCATTATGTTTAACTTTCGTAGTTGTTAAACAATTTCAAACATATTTGAAACTACTTAATATTTGATAAAAATTATAAAAAAAATTTCAAGGTTATTGATTGCACAAATCAAAGTTATTGAATAAAATATAAATCTATAATATAACTCTATATTTATTTATAACACTAAAATTTAGTTGTAATTTAAAGTTTTATGGTTATGTTAAATAAGATGATTAACTTACAATTAAGTCAATATCTAAACAAATTTTTGTTTTAGGAAATATAATATGAAAAATCTAAACGTGATATATTTTTTTTTAATTCCTATACAAAGAACTTAATTTTTTTTATTTATAAATAAATACGTATTCATTAATTTTTATTATTGGTAACTTGTGTATCAATAATAAAGTCAATTAATTTCATTATATTGTTACTTTTTTTTATTTTGAAAGATTTAGTATTTAAGTGATTTTTAAAAGAATAAAATCAATAGTTTTAGAAAAACATTAATTTTTAAGAATATAAATTTGTTTCTAACTAAAAATGTTATTGCATATTTGTATTTAGGAATATGGTAACAACATTATTATATATTATTAAATTAGTTTTGGTACAGTTAGCTATCTCAATTGTTAAACAAAATTGAGATAGCTAAATATTAAAAAAATATTACTAAAAAAGAAACATTTTGAGTTTACTAATTTTACAAATCAAGATTACTAAAAAAGCTATATATCTATGATATTTGTAACTATATGATTACTATTTTAGTAATATTAAGTTATTAAAATTTGCTTTTTTAATAAAAAATTATTGACAAATTACATCTTGGTTACTAAATAGTAAATAAAGACGGAAAAAATAATCTTGCATTTTGAATTGACTCATTTTATAAATTGATGTTATTGAAAAGCAATAGGCTATATATATATATATATATTATTTTAGTATGTATCCAATTTTGATGTATGATGCATAACATAATAGTAAATGATAAGATAATAATAACCTATTAATAGCATAAACATTTTGTAATATAGTAATAAGTAATTTATAATAAATGAGTAAAAAATGTTCTGATTAAAATAATGGTGAATGATATGCAACATAAAAATAAATAATTATTAATATGGTAATAAATGTTTGAATATAATAGTAAATTTTATAATTATAATTGTAAAAATTTTTTATAACTTATTATTAAGTATAAAGATTATATATTTCTATAAATGTCAACTTTTTAATATCTAATTAAAATAATATATTTAAATTTAAAAATATAATAATTTAAAAAATTAACGTATAATTAAATAATCTTTTATATATTTTTATAATTATCACATCAATTTAATTAATTAAAAAATTTATTAATAAACTTTATTATAATAATTTATAATATTTATATTTTAAATAATTCACCTGTATATATATATATATA
>JAQSVH010157577.1:0-11757 GCA_029448705.1 Adansonia digitata | reverse complement strand
TGTTTATAAATTTATAATATTATTTGTGAAATTTCATGATGAAAAAATTTTGTCTTGATGCTTTCTATGCCTTGGCCAAATCATAAGGGTGGCTTGCTGGTGATGATTTCACGTTTTTTGGTTATTTTGTAAATATTAAAAAGTTTAGGGACTAAATCATAAAATTCATAAAAAAATTTTTAGTGCCATTCTACTTTGGCTAAGAGTCCCTAGTGCCATGGGAAGTGTGATTTTTGTGATTCTAAACATGTTATAGGCATTTTTAACATTTTAGGGGTCATTTTGCAATTTTACAAAGCTTAGGGACTAAATTGCAAAATATGAGAAAAAATGTTTTATGGCTAAAAGTGTAAGGCCAAACCTTCACGTACATTTTTTTCCATGATTTTTTTGTTGATTCGTACTTGGTTTGATGATATTTTGTAGTGTCTGGTGATGTTTTTTATGTAGGGGTCAAAATATAAACTTAGGAAATTTAAGGACTATTTTGCAAAAAGTCAAAAATTTTTGTTTCAAGGCCAAGGTGTTTGGCCAAATCATCATGAATATATTTGCTATGTTTTTCAAGTATGTTTTCATATGTTTGTGATATTTTATGATTTTTTTATGTAGGGTCTTAAATGTAAATTTTGAAAAGTTTAGGACTAAATAGCAAATTTTAGTATTTAGGAGTAAAATGGTCATTTTTGTTTAGTTTTAAATTTTCTATCATTCCTATGATCTTCTATAGGGATATAAAAATTTTTAAAACTTTTCATATTCTTTTAGTTTTCTGTAGGTACAAAAAAGAAATTTTCAAGAGTTTAGTGGCCTAATTGTATTTTTTGCATTTTAAAAGTGTCCAACAGAGTACTGAGATGCTTTCACATCGAAGGTATACTTAAAGGCATTTTGGTAAGTTTACCTAGAATCAAGTCCTAGATAGTAAGCCAAAGGTGCATATTTGGATACTTTTGTCATTTCATCAATGCATTAGTGCCAATTAGGGTTACTAAGATATTTTCATATCGAACGTATACCTTAGGGGCATTTTGGTAATGTTGCTCATCGAGATGCTTTTACACCAAAGGTGAATATTTAAGATTGATTTAGCCTTCTAAGATCATTTCAAATCCATTAAGGTTACTAGGATACTTTCACATCAAAGATATACCCTAGGGGTATTTTGGTAATTCTCTTCATCGAAAAGCTTTTATGCCAAAGGTGAATATTTAGGATTGGTTTAGCCTTCTAAGATCATTAAAAAATACATTAGGGTTATCGAGATACTTTCAAGTCGAAGGTATACCCTAAGGGCATTTTGGTATTTTTTTCATCAAGACGCTTTTATGCCAAAGGTGAATATTTAGTATTGGTTTAACCTTTTAAGATCATCTTAAAGTCCATGAGGGTTACCAGGATATTTTCACATCGAAGATATACTCTAGAGGCATTTTGGTAATTTTCTCTTGAACTGAGTTTTAAGTAAGCACTATGCTTTTAGGCCAAAGGTGCATATTTAGGATAGGTTCACATTCTTATTATCATTTTCAAGTCCTTAGGATAACCCGAATACTTTTACGTCAAAGGTATACCCTAGCAACATCTTAGTAATTTGCATTAGAACGAAGTCCTAAGTGTTTACTGGGATATTTTCAGGTCGAGTACACATTAGGAATAAGTTCGTCATATTAGACTGTTTTTAGGTTTCAAAATTAATATCTTTAAAAGATCATATATAGTTTTTAAAATTAAGGCAAGGTTTCCTAATTAAATTAATAAGTGGAATTCCTACCAGAATATACGAGGGGTTCTATAGATTATTTTAGTAACGAGACACCTTTTCTAAAATGAAAGTCAGATTTTTCAATTTTTGTAATAATAAAACCCTTTCGTAGTCCACATGTTCTCTAGTAAGATACAAAAAAGATTGATAGAAAATTTCATATCCTTTTGGTTCTCCGGGAGGGTATGAATGATATTGTGATTCAATAAAATAATAAAACCCGACTTCCTCAAAATAATAAATTTGTTGTGTAAAATTTAATTTTTGAAATATGGAAATTATAATTAAACATCAAATATTGAAATTGAATAAAAATCAAAATTTATGTTAACATGCAATTAATAAGGTACCAATTACTGAACATCACAAGATGGTCGATCTATACTTGTGATTATAATTGACTCTCGGACCCTTTTCATGCGATCTCTTGTATAAATGTATACCTCAGAGTTTGTTGTTAAGGGTTTTATAACCCTTGAAATATGAACTTCGACAGGTGACTAATTTGACCTGGCCAAAATAAGATTGGTAATGATTTCAAAATAAATACGGTGTCGTAACGACTATTTAGAGTTGGTTGAGTGAACGATTCATCTTGACAACTCAGTTCCCTAGTACTAAAAATTAAGAATAATGAAATGATAAGGATATATGCCCTTAAAATAAAAGAAAAATAATGACATTCATATATATATATATAAATGACAAGTAACCTACGATTTTAAGTTGGGCTGATCAGGATTCGTACAAGGCCATGTTGTGACAGTAGTATGTCACCGACGTATAAGACTAAAAAGACCTCTTCACCTTTCTCAATATGGTCATAAACATAAAGTTCATTAACACTTTGCTTAAATCTTTGCTTCCACGAGTGAAAGGCTTGCTTTAATCCATAAATGGATCTAAGCAATTTGCAAACTTTACTTCCTAGCCCTTGACTATAAACTCGTCTAGTTACACCATATAGATGCCTTTAACAAGATGGCTATTCAAGAATGTCGTCTGGACATCCGCTTACTAGATATCATAATCGAGAGTCATAGTAATGGAAAGAAGAATATGAATGGACATTAGCATTGGAACAAGTGAAGAGGTTTCGTCATTGTCAATATTGGTCTTTTATGTGCATCATTTTGCTACAAGTCTAGCTTGAAAGGTTTCGACTTTTACTTTTGGCATTCCTTTTTCTCTTGTAAATCCACTTAAAACCTATGGATTTTACCCCTTCAGGAAGGTTTGCAAGCTCCCAGAATGAGTTGGATTTCATAGAATCAACGTCAGTGTTCATAGCCTTTTGCCAAAGCTTTGCATCAACATCACTCATAGCTTTATCATAGGTAACAGATCATCTTCATGTTCCATGACCTCTGATTGATAAATCTCACCTTAATACTTGAAGAAATTAGGTTCCTTGGAAACCTATTATGACAAAGCTCCCTAGGTGGTCGATCATTTGCTTATCTTTCTTTGAAACTTAAAATAAATCCAGGAATGAAATCATGGAGCAATTTTATCTCGCGATAGTTCCTCGAGCACCATCTTACTTTGAGGTTTAAAGTCATTCACATAACTTTCCTTAAAGAAAGTTGCATGGGTTGATATAATAACTTTCTATTCCTTTAGGTTATAAAATAGTCCTACCTTTGTTCACTTGAAATAACCTACGAACATGCATAATTTTGAACGTGATTCTAACTTCTTTGCATCCTTATCCAACACATTTGCCAGCCATCCCCATATTCTTATATGTCTAAAGGAGGGTTTTTTTACCTTTCCACAACTCATATGAAGCCTTAGGAGCTGACTTAGTTGGAGCCTTGCTCAAAATGTAACATGCTATTTGTAGTGCATATCCCTAAAAAGATAATTGTAACTTCGAATAACTCATCATGGATCATACCATAACGGTAAGGTTCTACTCTTTTTCTCGGCTACACCATTTCGTTATAGAGTACTTGGTATAGTCAATTGGGATAAAACCTATTAAATACGAGAAGTCCAAAAATCCATCAAAGAAGTATTCACCACCTCAATCGGATCAAAGTGTCTTAATGGATATACTTGATTGCTTTGCCACTTCCATATGATACTCTTTGAATTTATCAAAGGTTTTGCTCTTATGATGCATCAGGTACAGATATCTAAACCTTGAGTAGTTATCTATGATTAATACATAGTACTCATAGCCTTCACATGCTTTGACATTATAGGGCCACATATGTCAGTGTGCAGAATGTCTAGAAGCTTTAGGTCTTTGTACCTTTTGCTCCAAAAGACCTCGTGGTTATTTTATCTTCAAGACAATATTCATATTAGGGAAGGTGTATATCATTTAGAAATTCTAATGGACTGTCATTCATTAATCTTGGAATCTTTTCTTGACTAATATAACCAAATCTTAAATGCTAAAGTTACACCTCATTGAGTGAGAAGTTTTTAAACTTTTAGAGTTATTTGTTAATTTAGTGTCAAGCAGTGAGTACACTTTTGGTTTGATTAAATAAAGATTACCACCTATTCACCTAGAACAGATAAAAAACTTGTTTTTACAAATCACTATAGTTTTACTAAAAGAAACCGAATAAGAATCTTTAATTAAACAATCAACCGAAATAAGGTTACTCTTAAAACTAGGAACATAACAAATATCTTTTAACAAAATAAATCTAAATTCATTAAAATAAAGATGTACATCTCTCAGTGCTTCAGCTAACACTATGTTCTTACTACCAGTTCTCAATGAAAGGTTCTTGTCAAGTAGACTTCACTTTTCCTTGAACCCCTATGAAGAAACACAAACATGATTGGTGGATCCAGAATCAATGATCCAAGTGTCATTTCAATCTTTCACTAAACAAGCTTCAATATAAAGAAGATACTTACCTTTCTTATCCTTCGACGCCAGGAATTCCTTGCAAGTTTTCTTAAAGTGACCAACCTTTCCACAATAAAAACATTTGATTTTTTAAGGTCTTTTGGTTTTTTTTTTTTTTGGCTTTTAGATGCATGAGGAACGAAAGACTTTGAAGCCATTTGCTTCTTTGCATTTTCTTCTTCTTTTGCTTGTTCCCGAAACTAGAATTTGAAGTAACAATAAAATTTACCTCTACCTTGGGTTGGTGGCCATCATTAAGCATGAGCTCATAGGCTTGTAACTCATTCATGAGCTCGGTGGCACCTAACTCTATGCTTCCTAGATTATACACAACCTGAAAGCCCATAAAATCCCTTAAAGAGTTTTAAACACCATCTCTATCTGGGTGTTATATACCAACTTAGCACTATTTTCAGCAGCTTCAACAAATTACCCTATAAGTGTGAACATATGGTCCTTTACCAATGTTCCTACATTTTGCTTCTAGTTCATTAAATTTATGATAGCAGATTATCTAAACAATTTGACTTGGCCTCTAACATATCCTCCAAATTATCCATGATTTGTCTGGTAGTGATGTAGTTTTCATGCTGCTGTTGCAAAGCACTTAACATGCTAGCCAACCTATAGTAACAAGCTATGTCATTAAACTCTCTTTATTGAGTATAAAGTGAGAAAGCATGTCCATTAAGTGTATCATGTGGAAGCTCAGGCTACAAACTTGTGTTTTTCATGGTTGAGATCAATTAGCATATTTCTTTTCCAATCTTTAAAATTGTCCCCATTCAATTTGTCATTAGTGAGAATTTAAAGAAAATGTATAAGTGATATTTTTTATTAAAACAATTAAATATATTTAAAACATTATAATCATGCTTAAGCAAATATAAAACAAGTATTTAGCAATCAAACATAGATATATACATTTCTACATTAAAACCTTACAAAAAATTGTAGCATTACAATGATAATTTTTTGCATCGATTATTTTAAGCCATCGAGAGGTGATCATAATTCACATAGCCAAAAAATGGATCCTATCCAATTATTATATGTTACCTTAAATCCTCCAAGGTTAAGCTATATATATTAATAACCGACTGTTCGGCCACCAGTTTAACTAATAAAGCTCTAAGGGGAGATTATTATAAACTAGTCTTGAGTGTATAGCCAGTTTTTTCAAAACTCAATTAATAGCTATTCAAGTCATTGAGAGATGATCTTGAATAGAACATTCCCAAGCACTAAAACCTTAGGAATTAGTGCTTACCAAATGCCTTTTGGATTAGCCCTTTGAGATTTGGTGTTTACTAGCATTATCTTAACATCTATCGAGCTATTGTATTCGAAGATTAAAAGGATGTTATAACTTAATTGTTTGCCTTTCAAGGAATTCTCATAAAAAGAACATCCACCTAAACTTAGTCATTATGAACTTTGATTTTCTTATATCAATTTCTTCAACTTAAATTTTAGCAATACCACCTTATTTATGCCTTCACATTTATTTTTTCATCTTATTTAAAGATGTCCTAAATAGTGATCATCAATCGCAAGAAAGTCTTAGCATCAAAAGATGAAGATGGCATGCCAATTATCCTTGATATTGGAAAATTCATGGGTGAAATAATTCAAAATTTTCCATAGCTCTGATCATGTAAATCCTTTCCCATGTTAAAATGAACAAGTATCTTGTTCTATAAATCCTTAAATTTTAATGAACTTTGATACTTCTCACGATTTTAATGGGAGTATTTGAATGTGTTTTGAGCAGTGAAGTGTTGACTCCTATCCAACTACATAAAGTGTATCCTTGAATTGATAAACACTAATTTAATATTTGATGACCTTTTAGGAAAAATTAAATAATTCTCATATGCCTGAAGTCAAGATTGAAAGAAAGATTTAATGAGGCAAACATGAAATTGCCATTTAGCGATTTAAATCTTCAACAATAAGTTATTAAAAAGAAGAGAAATTGGCAATAACAAGGCTCAGATTGATGAGGCCTTGCCAATATATGAGAAGATCAAACAAAAAAGAGAAATTGACAAAAATAAGGCAGATAGATAAGGCTTCGCCAACATATGAGAAGATTAATCGTCATGATATTTTGAAGTCTTTGTCAACTTCATCTAATTAGGCAGAATGTCGATAGAGTTTTTCTAAGTTTTCTTTAGTTGGTTAGCTAAACATAAGTGGAATCGAATGTTCTTTTCATTTGACTATGTGGAAGGTTAGTGAAATAGGTTTTTCAGTCGGCTTCACATGATGAAGTAGAAAATCAATGGAGTTTTCACTTGGTTAGGTTGAAAGCCAATGGAGTTAGATCTTCTCTTCATTTGACTATGTAAAAGGTTGGTGAGTAAGTTTGGGTGAGCTTCTCTCAAAGATTGGTAGAGTTCTTTTCAATTCTCTTCACTTGGCCAGCTTGAAAACTAGTGGAATCTAATGTCCTCTTCATTTGACTATATGGAAGGTCAGTGAAGTAGGTTTTTGAGTCAGCTTCACATGATTAATTAAAAGATCGATGGAGTTTTCACTTGATCAGGTTGAAAGTTGATGGAATTAAACCTCTACTTTATTTAACTATGCAAGAGGTTAGTGAAGGAGGCTTCAGTGAGCTTCGACCAAAGATTGGCAAAGTTTTTCTTAGTTCTCTTCACTTATTTAGCCTAAAAACCAGTGGAATCGATGTCCTCTTCATTTGACTATATGAAAGGTTGATAGCATAGGTTTTTAAGTCAGCTTCACCCAATTAAGTTAAAAATCAATAAAGATTTCACTTGGTTAAGTTGAAAGCTACTAGAGTCAGATATCCTTTTTATTTAACTAAATGAAATATGGAGAAATAAGTTTGAGTTAGCTTCGCTCATAGAGTGATAAAGTTTTTCTAAGTTTTCTTTACTTGGTTAGCCTAAAAACTGGTGGAATCAAATGTCCTCTTCATTTAACTAGGTGAAAGGTCGGTGAAGTAGGCTTTTGAGTTAGCTTCACCTGGTTAGCAGAAGATCAATTGAGTTTTCACTTGGTTAGGTTGAAAATCGATGGAATAAGATGTCCTTTTCATTTAACTATGTGGAAGGTTGGTGAAGTAGGTTTTGAGTCAGCTTCATTTGATTACGCAAAAGATCGGATAGAGATTCTCTAGGTTCTTTTCATTTAGGTAGGCAAAAGATTAATGGAGTTGGCCCACATAGAGAAAAAAGCCCAAGAGTAGTTGATGGCCTTGGCTTGGTAAAAATTGGCACTAAAATTTGAAAGCCTCAGAGTAGGTGGTGGTTTCATCCTTATAGAAATTGGACCAAAATGAAAAAGCCTAAAAGTAGCTAATGGTTCCATCCTAGTCGAAATTGGCACCAAAATTTTGCAAGCACAAGAGTAGCCAATCGAAATTAGCACTAAAATATTGCAAGCCAAAGAGTAGCCTATCGAAATTGGTACTAAAATGAAAAAAACCCTAAGAGTAGCAGATGGTTTCATCCCAATGAAATTGGCACCAAAATTTAAAAGCCCAAAAATAGCTAATGGCCTTTTCCTAGTCAAAATTGGCTTTAAAATGTGAAAGCCCATGCAGTTGGTGAGGTAGAAAACTAATGTAGTTAGGCTAAAAAATTGTAAAAATGGTCTAATTTATTTAGTTAAGCAATAGATAAAGAGGTTTAGTTGTGACACCTAATGTTGTCTAGGCCTTTTCCTTAGCAATCCTAAGTGTTCGAGACCAAAAATTAGGGAATTTCCCCAGTTGGGGTAGACATCCTCCAAGTGGATTGGGCATTTCTTAGACCTATTTAGTCAATGCCTAAGTGACTAATTGTGCATTTGATAAAAAAAATTACCATTTTGAGGGTTGATAATAAATGAGTATTAAGATAAAAAATTAGGTTTTAAATTTATTTTTTTTTGAAATTTTAAATACATTTCTATATATGATGTTACGGTCAAATTTTTCATTTTTAGGGACTTTTAAGATTTCTTTTATGAAATTTTGGGATTGACCATTGTATATTTTTACCAATACTCGTGTAGTATTTATGATGATACTCACCCAAAGAAACTAAAAATTTTCAAGAAAAAATTTATATTGGCATTTTATACCATGAGGTGTCAAGTTATCAAATTTATTTATTAATTTTTAATTTTCATTGTACCGCGAGTGTCATGCTTGCAAAATTTTCAGTAAAACTTACTTTCGATTTTAGGTTTTCATCTTTATTATTTTTATTAATTAATATTTTGAGTAATGTGTTGAATTTAATTCATTTTTATAAATTTGAACGTATTTTTGAAATTTTCTTGTCTCTAAAATATGTATTTTTTATCTATAAAATTTTTTATAAAATGTTTCAGAGTCTAAAACTTGAAATTTTTTCACATATTTCAATAAATAGCTTGGAGATAACTTTTTTAAATTTTGATTCATTTTATTAAATATTAATTTTCTTCTATAAAGCCTTTTTCTCATTAAATTTTACAAGTTTGGACTTTTTAATCACTTTTTTCCTACACATAAATTTCTCAAAAAAAATTTTAGAGTTCAACATATAGAATTCTTATAGGGAAATTTTATTGATTTTGTTTTGGGCCAAATTTTTTTCATGGGCTTAAAATTTTCAAATTCTATTAATGGGCCTAATAAGCTCATTAATTTTTTAACAAGCTCAATGAGCTTATTTTTCTTTTTCAGCAAGCCCAATCATCCCATTTTGACTTTCCAACATGCCCATCCAAAATTTTCAACAAGCCCATTTGGATTTTCTAACCAGGCCCATTAACTTTTTCTCTCCATAAAATTTTTATTAATTCTTTTGGGTCAAAATTTTTTATATGGACATTTAATTGGATCCCCCATTTGATTAAGTTCTTAATGAAATTTATCACACAAAAGTTTTATTGTTTTTAGGCATAACTTTTAATTTGTTACAATTTAATCCTTTCAATGCATCTTTCATATAATTTCCAATTAAGATTTTTTCACAGTTATGATTTTATTTATTTTATTTTTTTCATTTTCAAAATTTTATTTATACTTGTTTTAATTTTAGAATTTGATTATTTAGTTACATGAGAACTAATTTGGTTGGAATGGAATTTTCCTAACTAAATTAGTTTGTTCCTAACTAAATTATTAATCAACTCTTATCTAAAATAAAATATCAACCATAAAAGGATAAAATAAAAAAATTAAGAGAAAAAAAAAGAGATTGAACTTCTCCTTTGGCCAAATCCTTCCCTTTAAGGATGTTGCATAATATGGCTAATGGTTTTCATGCAAAAACTAGTGAATTTTTAAAGAAATTTCCAAGCTTTTAGCCAAATTCCACATTTTAAAGGTAGATTTTGCTTGCGAAAATTGTGATTTTTGTTCATTTCATTCATTTTTTTTATCCTTTTAGTGAGCCTAATGATTACTTGTGCTCATGGATTTGGATCCATGTTTAGAGGCCAAGTATGAAGGCCTTGAACAAATATTTTGATTTAATTGTTAAATTTGATTTTTATTAACAATAATTTGATTTTCATTGAGAAAATATATGTTTGTTTGCAGAAATGGTGTTATCCTATTATTTACATAATTTTTTGTTGTTTTCCTTGGTATTTTCATGTTGATTATTGATAAAGGATGTTCATATGTCCATATTTCATGCTTTTATACATGTTGATGATGATGTGAGCTTGGTATAAATTAGGATATATGATAATTATTTATGTGTTTATATTGAAAAAAAAAAAAAGAAAATTCTCTTGGTTGATTAAGCTAGGTCAAAAATGATTGTGGACTATTTTGGACTATTTTTGTAAAGCTTGAAAGTTGTAGGGGTCTAAAAATATTTTTTCAAAAATTTTTAAGGCCTTGGATAGGTATTTCCAAGTTGGTAGAATCTTGCATGGGTGATGTGATGACGTTTTTTAACCTCTTGGTGCTATGTTGTAATTTTGGGAAATATAGGAACTAAGGCCATACCATATTGGCCAAATGCTTGGTGAGACCCTTAGAGGTGTTTTCATGTATACTTTGACATGTTTAAGTGTGTTTTCTACAAATTTAACGCTTTAGGGTATTTTTGCAATTTTAGAAAGTTTAAGGACTTGTTAACGAAAAAATTGCAAAACTTTGTTCCAAGGTCAAATTTGTTTGGCAAAATGGTTCTTATGATATTTGATGAATTTTCCATGTGGATTTTGATGGGTTTGATGTTTGTATGCGTTTTTATTTCATTTAGGGACTACTTGAAAAATTAAAAAAGTTTGGAGTCCATTAGGTAAAGCCTTGATTTTAGGGTTAGAAAAGTCATTTCTCATATCAAATTATCCATTTAGGGTATTTTGGTCATTTTATGAATATTTCTAGCATTTTTAGCTGTGTTGGGGCTAATAGCAATTTTGAGAAATATAGGGATCAATTACTAATTTTTGCATTTTAGGTCAATTTTGGTGTCTAAATTATCCATCAAGGGTATGAATGTCATTTTAGGATGATATCGAGTCTTTTAGGATACTAAGATACTTCCATGTTGAAGGTTTATCCTTTTACGATGATATTGAGTCTTTTAGGGTTACCGAGATATTTTTATGTTAAAGGTACACTTTAGGATTATTTTAGTAATTTACCTTAGAACCGAGTATTTTATGATCACCACGATACTAATATGTTAAAGGTGCACAATAGGGATAGGTTTATCCTTTTACAATAATATTTAGTCTTTTAGGGCTACCGGGATACTTTTATGTTGAAAGTACACTTTAAAGACATTTAAGTAATTTATTTTGGAAACAAGTCCTTTAAGGTCAATGGGATATTTCCATGTTGAAGGTGCACTTTAGAAGACATTTTGGTCCATTCAACCATGTCTGAATCCTTAGGGTCTAGTTAAGTACTTTTTGTTGAAACCAGGCTTTAGGATAATTTTTTTATTATTTTTGATAAAATCAAAATTTTTAAAAATTAAGGTAATACCTTCAATGTTAAAACAGTACGTTGAATGTCTTCCAGCATATGGAAGGGGTTTTGTAGATTGTTTTAATAATGAGATATCATTTTTCTAAAGAGTAAAATCAGGATTCTTTGAATTTTGTAAAAATAAAATCTTTCATATTCATTCGGTCCTCTAGTAAG